>OMNN01063352.1:0-11197 GCA_900302755.1 Chromis chromis | reverse complement strand
AGATGTGCCGACGTGACTGGAGTTCAGACGTGTGCTCTTCCGATCTTCCTATGGGGTCTGCCAACGTCCTGGTGCCAGACCCCATAGGACACCCTGAGAGGTCCTCTTGTCCATGCCCAATGGTTCAGAGCATTTTTGAGCACATAAGGGGGACCAACACAATATTAGGCAGGTGGTCATAATGTTATGCCTGATCGGTTCATGTATTATATCAGTGCAGTGTAGCTTTATGTAGTTCCATTGTCGTTAAACACTATTACTCTGTCTCCATCTCCTGACTTACTACAATACTGCATGGCTAAAGTAAAAGTGCTTTTCTACAAATTTTTGATCCTGCACTGGAAAATAGTTATGTCATATTTTACCATGTAATGAGGTTGAAACTATCCTGTGCTCCAAGCTTCAGTCCTCAAAAACAAACAAGGATTTGTTGTGCCATATTGCTATAAAGTATTTTGCACATAAGTGACAAGGAGAACCACAGTTTGTAACATAACCTATAAGGGTAGAACAATAAAATATGTAATGTAAATATGTATGGTAAATATAGTGGTTCTAATTATTTTAAATATTTTTTATGAGAATGTAGTTCTTGTTTTACTGCCCTCTGTTAAAATGCATGCTTTCTATTAATGCGTTTCCTGTTTCTTATGGCAGATAATGTATATAACCTAAGAGAGGAGAACAAGCAGCTGAGGAAAGCTCACCATGACATTCACACACAGCTGCAGGACGCACAGGTGAGAACAGGAGGTTCTTTCTTGTCTTTTTGTAAATGTCTGCTTTTCAGTGAGTTGAAGATGCATAAAAATCATATTCTGCCTTTCTGAAACTGAAGAAGTACAATTCTGTCAGTGATTTATGAAAACGTACCGGTAAAACTTTCTCTCATCTTAAATTTTACTTTGGATAAAAAGATTTTGGTGGAAAAATTTAAACCTTACATAAAGGTAAATGGCTCATTTCCGCTCCACTGTTGCACCTTTGTGTTCAGGTCCAACATCAGGAGCTGAAGGCAGCTCACAACCAGCTCGCACTGACACTGGAAGACCACAAGAGTGCGCTGGCTGCAGCTCAGGTAGGACGGCAGAGCAGAGATGCAGTAATATTGTTTACTGCAGTCACTGAATAAATCAACCGATTGATGCCGAATATGTGTTTGCTTCACATATCCTGACATGTATGACTTCACGTATAATATCTCCATGTGTGTTTTGTCACATACCTTTATACATTAAGTGTGTAATATATTTTTTTAAACATGGTAGCAGTACAAAGTCTAAGACATGGAATAAAACAGCTAGGTGACAGGGAGATTCTGTTACTGTTGTACAATAGGTGTCACCAATCTGAATGAGCCTTTATTTAGTTGTCAAAACAAATGAGGAATTAGTAGCCTGATGAAAAACAAGCTCATGCAGAAAACTAAAGACTAAGTCCTGTAACCAGTATGTCCCCAGAGATGATGTAAAACTCCTTATTCTTTATCATATTGTGTTGTTTATAGGATCAAGTCTAATTAAAGCATACTCATCCTTAATTTAGTCCTCTCAGTAAACCAGAGAAATGTGTATTGCAGTGGACTGTATAATCCTCAGTAGAAAGATGCCAGGGGTGTTGCTTGGTTTTTGGCTAATTAGATCAGATATTGCTGTTTCTCCTTGAGACTGACCTTTGAAATGCCTGAATGGTTTATTGAATATACACTACTCTGCTGATTTCCTCTCTGTTCGCACTGATGGATATTCACTCACTCTCCACTCTTGTCCTCTCTTGCTTTCTGTCTGTCTGCATTTGCTAATTTGTTTTAAAGCCTGTTCTGTTTTCCATCAGTGCCTCTGGTTGAGCACACACACCCCAAACACACAGGCACACACTCTTTTCCCTTCACTCCAGGGGGTTTGGTTTAGTCAGGGCTGTCAGAGCAGTACATCTAAAGCACACTGCAGCCAATCAGCCAGAAACCTATAATGGAGCAACTGGAGTGAGACAAAGGGACAAGCGAGGAATTTAGGAAGAATTTTTAGAATTTGACCCGCTTGCCTGGTCAGAATGTATGTGTGCATATGCATAAAAAGTATGTGTGTGTATACATAGGAGGGGGCCCATCTCAATGGTCATTTTTAAAAGAAATGCCTGTAATACCTGAATAATAATAAATGTTAAAAGAAATTATATTTTTTCAAGATGTAAGTGGAATAGTGGCTTCTTTATGTAAATGACAACGGAGGTAATGACAGTGTCTCACTTTCTCACATTTAACAACAAACAGTATTTTAATCCGTTGTTTCACTTTTCTGGTACTGACCCAAATGTTTAGAACCCAAGAATTGCCTCAGTGCGCTTTGGCATCGATTTTCAGAGTGTCTGCAACTCTGGTGGGAGGAACACCATTCTTCCAAAAAGATATTCCCTCATTTGGTGTTTTGTTGGTGGAGATGGGATGGGGAGCTCTCCTCCAGCTGAGCAAATTCTGTCTGTAGCACAGAGAAAATTGTCAAATGCTAAAAAGATAGCACCGGGAGTGCTCCTGGTGTTGTTTGCAGTCTTTAATAAAATATTAGCATATTTTAAAATCACAATTTTAATAGTTTTGACTTGTCTTATGTGTATTTTGAGTTCTTGTGCAGCTCTTTGGTTTGGATAACATTTAACGTTTAAAAACAAAAGTTTTTGTAAAATAAAAAATAAATAAAAATAAATTGATAAAGAACTTGGTTTTATTATGAATACTAAAAAGTATTGTAAATAAAAGTGTAAGTCTGAGATTTTAGTCCTAGGGTTGCACACAATTACATTTTTAGTTACACTTTTTAGTGACCCCAGGTCTCCTTTAAAAAAGCTTATATTGACTGTAAAACAAATGCTTTACTGTTGATAAATAAATTACTATGTGTTGCCTAGATGTTGAAAAATCTATCTATAATTAAAGACATTAACAAAGCTAATAATGAAAGATCCTGAGTTTCGTACTTTGCAATTAGCCAGCAGCAAAAGTTATCTTTAATTATAAATATCTGTAATTCAATATTACAGACTCAGCAAGAATTCTACTGTAAATGTACAGTAAGGGGTGCCTTGTAAAATGGAACCACTTTGGAATAGTAAGAATCCTTCAGTATGACTGGTTCCCCCAGGATTTTACTAATCTTAGCTTTCCTGTTGTTCCCTTCAGATGCAGGTGGATGAATACAAGCAGCTCAGGGAATCCTTGAAAAGGGCACCCAACCTGGCAGAGCATCAGCAAAACCATATCCCTCAGCAGCCGCAGGCAGCCAACATAGCACCTGAGTCCCATGGCCATGAAAGCCAACAGGCTGCCTTACTGGAACAGACACATAGAGATGACACCATTCATGAAGATCACCAGGCTCAGGGGGACACTGATACGAGGGTAATGTGGGATTCTTTGTGACTTACCAGGTTTATCAGGAGAAAACCAAAGATATACTGTAAATATGACGATGCTAAGATCTAAGATTTCTCTTGTGGTGTTCTTCTCAGTTGGACCACAGAGTGGAGGAAGTGCATGCCCAGTCTGAGATCAAGCCTCACCCCACTGAATCCCAGCACACCCTGTCCGAGAAAGACGAAGATAGGGAGGGAGAGGCGGAGAGGAGGAGGGAGCTGGCAGAGGAAGAAATGGCCCAAGCAGGACAGCCTCAGAAGCTGGAGGAGGATCCTGACCAACTACAGGATGAGCAACAGGAGGAAGAGGAGGAGCCAGAACAGGAACAGCAAGACGAGAACGCCTTGGACCGACACAGACGCCAGCCGCAGCCGGTCAGACCTGGTTTATACCACTCTATCTTATTTCAACAAGGTTTAAAGGGTCCTTGAACTGGCTTAAATTTACTGTACCTCATTTGACCTTTTCTAGTTTGGAGTCACTGGCATTTAAAACTTGTGTACATAATACATACAGTTGTGAACTAAAGCTCACAAACACATGTAAAGACCATGTAAATCATGGCAGTCTTGAGTTTCCAATGATTCCTACAACTCTTCATTTTCTATGATGTAATGTTTGTTTTTTCTGACAAAGATGCATGTCTTTCAATCATGACTTTGGTTCTTTCATAGATTTATTGTAGGTTTTCTGGAAACATGACAAAATATGCTGGGTCAAAAATATACATACATCTTGAATTATCAGTTTTGCTGATGTAGAAAGTTGTGTTAATGAGTTTTCTTCATAGTGGCATTACCTCTTACCTCCTTGTGAGTGATTACGATTGACTACAGCAGATGACTCGTCTGAGCCAATTCAAACAGGGCCTATTTGATACACTAATTAGACGTAGCCACAAACAATACAGAGTTAAGGTCTGAGGAGCTCAGCAAAGATCTGAAAAAGCAAATAATTGACTTGAACAAGTCAAGAAAGTCACTTGGAGCCATTTAAAGATCCCAAAATCAACTGTGCAAACAAATGTTTGTAAGTATGAAGTACATGGCAGAGTGGTGCTACTGCCACGATCAGGATGAAAATGCAAACTATCACCTGCTGCTGAGAGACAATTAGTCAGGATGGTCAAGAGTCAACTAAGACTCATCAAAAGCAGGTCTGTAATGAATTATAAGCTACTGTTGACACTGGTGTCAATGTCCACAGTCAAGCTAGTTTCACATTGCCATGAGCTGAGATGCTGCCATGAAAGAATCAAGTTCTTTCTTCAGAAACAGCACCTTAAAGCTTGACTCAGATTTGCTGCTGACACAAGAAAAGGCCTTCTGAAGGAAAGTTTTGTGGTCAAATGAAACAAAAATTGAGCTATTTGGTGACAATGACCAGAAATATGTTTGGAGGAAAGAAGGTGAGGCCTTTAACCCCAAGAACACCAAACCTACCATCATGCATGGTGGTGGCAGTATGATGCTCTGGGGCTCTTTTTAGTGCAAGTAGAACTGGTGCTTTACACAAAGTAAATGGAAGAAGGAAGATTACCTCCCCGTTCTTTAGGAAAACCTAAAATCATCCAGTCATCCAGAAAGTTAGGTCTTGGATGCTGCTGGGTTTTCCAACAAGACAATCAGACCGAACACACAGAAAAAATGGTGAAGAAATGGTTAAATCAGGCTAGGATTCAGGTTTTAGACTGGTCTCCCCAAAGTCCTGACTTAAATTACATCGAGAATATGTGGACTGTGCTAAAGAAACAAGTCTGTGTCAGAAAGCCAACAAATTTATTGAACTGCACCAATTCATCAAGAGTGGTCAAAGATACAACCAGAAGCTTGCCAGAAGCTTGTGGATGGCTGCCAGAAGTGCCTAGTCGAGGTGAAAATGGCCAAAGAATATTTTACCAAATATTAGAATTGCTGTATGTATATTATTGATCCAGAAGATTCTGTCGTATTTCCAGAAGACTTGTAATAAATCTATAAAGGAACCAAAATGCGTGATTGTTTTTGTTGACCAAGATTCATGTGTTTTAATCTTTCCATCATTGAAAATGAAGATTTGTCAGAGTCCCTGGAAACTGAAGACCGCTATGATACACTTGGTCTTTACAAGTGTTTGTTAGCTTTTGTTCACAGCTGTATGGTGTGAGTTAAATTGTTTCAGAATAGCTTAATTGAGCAACATAACAAAGCTTTTAATTATAAATTAGACACGCGTGTCCTTGTCATAATGAGTACACAGCTACTGCTCAAAGCAAAGATCCCAGTGGAACCGATATAAATAACAACCTTTTAGTGTTTACTTCTTTGATTACTGACAGCTTGCACATTGTGTGTTCTGCTCATTGTTGTATGCTGTCAATTTCATCTCCCAAAGGACAAATAATATCATACTTCTACATTTATGCCTTAGATTAGCAGCAACTAAGTGTGTTTGATTTGCTCTAATGCGTTCCCTTCCTGTTCTGCTTGTTCCTTCCGCACGTCTTTTGTTATCTCTAAGGATCCCCATGTGGACCTACATCAGGAGTCGCAGCTGCAGCACCAGGCACCAGTCCAGGTGGATCATGTGAAGTCGGCCTACGAGCAGCAGCAGGAGCAGCAGCGCCTGGAGGCTCAGAGGGTCGAAGAGCGCAGGCAGATCCAGATGCGACAGGAGAGCCTGCAGGCCCAGAGAGACAGGGTGCTGAAGGAGAGAGAGCAGAGGCTGAAGGAGGAGCAGCAGAGAGAGGAGCAGCAGCACAAGGAGGCCGACCGACGGGAGCAGCTGCTGAGAGAGGAGCACCAAAGGTCAGATTTTAACAAAGTGCACAGGATCTGTAGAGATAGATTCAGTTTAGTGTGTCAGGTTTTAGTATATCCGCCTCCGTGTCAATACATAAGAGGCAAATGCTTTTTAAAATCATTAAAAAAATAAATATAACAACGCTTTTCAAGTTCAGTAGTAACTTCACTGACATGGTCATCATTAGTGTTGTTGCTGCAGTAGGTCAAATACACAAGTAAAAAAGAATCGGCTGCTTTTTACATTAATATGGTTTTCAAAAAGAATTTTAATCGCATGGATGTTCCCAATGACTCATTCTCCTGTCGATTAAAAGAAAATGTAAATTTAGACTAAGAGTCGAAGAAGTCACATTTTTAAATAACCAAATAGATTTTAAATGACATGTGTTGTCCTTGTGGCCATGCATTTAAATGTCATATCAGTTTGCAAAGTGTGGTTTAACATTAGCAGCACCAGCAACCTTCTTTCCTTGCAGGTTCACATTCACATGCTTTTGCTGAATGTGGTTACAGATTGCACCAGTTTATTCTAACCTACATACAACCTTGTTTTCATTTTCTGGATCAATAAACTGCCAAACCGTGCTGGTTTTATGAACATGCTGATTTTTCAGATCCGGGCAATCTGTCAGGGCTGCAGTCATAGATGCAACACCTAACCAGTGTTGTACATTAATAAAATATTATCAGTTTGTTTACTCAACTTGTATTTCTGGCGCCAACTAGTGAGGGTAGTAATGTTTAATTGTTAAATCGACTAGTTGCATACATCCCTGGTTAAAAGGAACACAATGAGACTAGCTAGACTCAGCTCATTAATTAGTCCTAGAAAATAAAACTTCCCTCCTGCAAACTGAAATTAATTGACTGTGATGTTTGCTACTGAACAAACTAATTATTCCTAATAATTATGGCGGTAACAACACGCATCCATCACCCTCCAATCCAGAAGGAATCAAACTAGGACAAAGCCAAAGACAGTGGTTAAGGAATGATTCCTCCAAGTCTAACACACAAATCATATACAGTTGGACATGTATTGATCGCTGAAGAGAAAACACCTAGAACTACAGAATGCCAAGAAGTATATATGTTTATTTTTGATGTGGTTTATACAGTAGAGGCTGCACTTCTCTGACTGGTTGTTGTTGTTAATAGGAAGAGGACAGAGTATGAGAACATGGACAATGACATAGTCCAAGGAGAGGAGGAAGGTCACACTGACGATGAAGAAGGTGAGATCGAAAGATGACGAGTAAAAATCCTGGGATCCAGATTAATAGTCAGATATTTGTGTCATTACATCATATTAGCATATAGCCTAATGTAATTTCTTTCTCAGTGTCTAATTGTGTTAGAAAAGCTCACAGCAGCAGCTGGTTGGTTCAGTGGATTTTGTTTGTGTGTTAACAGATAGAGACGTTCATATGTTAAACGAGGAGGAGGAGAAACAAGAGGTGGATCACAGAGTGCCTCCACATCAGCAGGTGATTGTCCGTCTGTCAGTCTTTCCGTCCTTCCGTCCTGCTCTCTCCATCTGTTAACATGTGTTTCCAGCATCTGTCTATTCCTGCAGCTCATTCATTCACTTAGCATTCACACTGGTGTATCATGTGTCATACATCCATTCATTCATCCATCAAAGCATTGAATCTGTAATTGCCCCGCCCCGCTGTCCTACACTGCAGTATTCATCTTCGCTCTCTCCATCTTCCACTTGTCCATCAACTGAGTGATCTATTAAATCTTCTGAATACCAGCAAGGGAATGAATATAACCTCAGAGTGCACTGACAGTTTTATTCCAACGAACATATTTAACTTGAACTCCTCAATACTGCAGTTTTATTGTATCCACAGAATTTATTGCACCATATATCTTCCTTATTCTCCTAAGTTGTGTCATATTTTTGCTGTGGTCTTAATTTGTACAGGGTGCTGTCGAGGGTGAGCTGGACCCCGAGGACGACCCCAACAACCAGGGAGAAGATGAGTTTGAGGAAGCCGAGGACGAACGGCTGCCGCACAGGGTTGCTGGAGAGGAAGAAGAGATTGTAGAAGAGGAAGAGGAGCGGGCAGCGCCAGCCCAGCACACAGACACACACCCAGGCCCCGAACAGCCAGCTGTGGAGGAGGAACTGGTGGTGAGTAAGAGGACAGAAACCAATTCAAGGCAACAGTCAGGTACACTAGCTAGCTATATTCGGCATCAACTGAACCAAGTGCAGAGATCACAGCCGTATGAAGACACTGAGTGCTGAAATAGGGGAAAACTTCAGGATCTAGAAAAATAAATGATGTATAAGTGCTGTTTTAACTTGTGTGTGTGTTTTGTGATTTTAGATGGCTGGAAACCCAGATCAACAAGAAGACAATCTGGATGACCAGTACCAGGAGGAAGATGAGGTAACACACACTCATTGTTTTACATATAGAGAAGAAATTAAAAAAAGGCACGAATGAGCAAAAATAGCATGGAGGAAAGGCTGCACAAATGTATAGTGTGTCTCACACTGAGCCAAACACCAGGACAATATAACTACAATGTCATTTTCAGTGTATCTTTGTTCTGGTGTGTTTGCCATGCCATGCCATGACAACAGAACTGCTGTATATGTAACCCTTTTGTCTGGTGTCCTGAAGGCCCAGGAGGACATAGCTGGTGGGCAGAAGAGAGAGGAGGTTGAAGAGGAAGGAGAGGAGCCGTATAACGAAGAGAACATAGAACAGGTGGGTTCTGCAGCGAACTAGTCGGCAGGTTTCTGGCTTTCAAAAAAGGTTCATGGTGATCTGCAGCCTCCACAAACCCATGGTGGGAGTTGAAGAAATGTAGAAATGCCACCCCAACTCAGTCAGTAGTTATCTATTCAGATCATCAATGTGGTGTTTATAAAAACTATAGACTCCCTTAAGATAGGAGTTGAGGATTTGCCCAATCACCTTACTAGTCAGTTTGCTTGGATCCAGTATCTAGTGGCCATCAGAGGGCCTGCACCTAAAAGTATACAGCTGTGTTGTCTTCTGGCTGAGGCAGGATAGATTCAGTTTTTCTTTTCATCAGGTCCTCATGAACAACATTGCACCCTTAAAGAGTTACTGGATATAACAGTTGTTTTACCTGGTGAAATGTTTCCATATCACATCTGGAATTATATGAACTGTGCAGGGATTCACTCGTGTTAGCATGAGTGTGTGTCTGTGTTTTGTCCCTGTAACTTGAACCCAACCCGAGTCATGAGGGAGATCAGGTGTTGGAGTCTGTCGGGGTGTCGGGTTTTCACCTGGGGTTGGTTCATTTCATTTGCACCAAAAGGAATTCTGTATGAATGGAGAAGCTTGCAGTGTTTTTAACCTAAAGAATATTTATGATTCTCAGTTACGTAATGCTCAAAAGGAGTTATTGTTATTGGGTTGTGATATTTATTTAGTAATTAAGGTGATACCTCCAAAATGTGCAGACATTTTGATAACCAGCAGTCCACAGTGCTGTAACGACATTTGACTCCTTAGTACTTTCTGCTCTTTAACTAATCCTCACATCTGACCTTGGAGAACAAAAGGAATTTATTTATAGTCCCCAGTTTTTGCCGGGAGCACAGTGTGTGCCCTGTTTAAGGTGGAAAATAATTCTGTCTCACAGTTCAAATGTATCGCTGGTGCTAAAGATTTTCAATCCCGTGAATGTAATGAGTTCAATTATTTTAATGCACATGAAGCAAGCGGTATATGTTCTCAGCCCCTCGTTTTCTTTGACAGACTTATGTTTCGTACTCTGCCTCTCACTTTGTCTGCAGCTTGAGCTCAGCGGAGCTTTCACTTTACACTTCATTCATGCGCTGCTGTACAAAAGGCAAATAATCACTCCATGCCTCAAGTGAAATACCCGTAAATTTCTGAAATTGTCGTGTTTAGTGGAAAAACGTCAGAAATTTAATGTTTACACGAGTCCATGTAATGGCCATTAAATCATGCTGTGTGCTTGTGATTTGCTCCAGGATGAAGGAAAACACCAGGAAGGACCAAGAAAGGAGGGAGATCACAGAAATGGCATGAACAATAATGAGGAAGAGAATTACGAGGAGGAAGAAGAGGAGGTAGAGGAGGATGCAGCTGGTCGAGACAAGGGAACCAATAGGAGGGCAGAAATGTAGGACGGGCGTGAACATGGACCAGTTGCAGTGCCTTTTTTGGCTGCCTGTAGAGCCAGTCAGGTGTTTCTTTTTCTTGATTCCCAAAGGAATAAAACCAGCCATCCATTCAGAATTCCAGTTAGGAAAATCCGGATACCATGCCTGGAAGATGGAGATGCTATTCCAAACACTGTGGGGTTGGAACGGATCAGCTTACACTGTGGAAAAGGACACAACTTGTAGGGCGCAAAGGGGATATATACTGTATATTTTTTTTATTCATTGGCTTTTCTGGGGTTACTTGGGGAAATTTAGTTGAACAAGTCCAATCCTGTTCTTGTTACAAGCATTTTATAGCACAATTTGCTAAATTATGTGATTGTTAACGAAGGGAGTGCTTAGATAGCTTACTAAAATAAAATTACTAACACCAAACTGTAAAAATCCTGCATTAAAAAATGTTCCTTATAGCAAAAGTATTTAAGTATAAGTAGGAAAATGTGCTCAAGGCAGAAAAATGTCCCCTTGATTGTTGAATTTATATATCTACAGAAGTCCTCATTTTCTGTTTTTTTTATTGTTGCTCCTAATTCGATCCAAACTGAGTCATTTAATATTTAGTATCTGTTGATTCGGGGTGGGAATCACATGGTACGCCACGGTACGATACGATACGATACGCGATACATGGCTCACGATACGATACATCACGTTATCTATAACTGAAAAATGTCTCTTACGGTAGCGTTGCTGTCCTCCGTTATACCTGTACAAACTCTTCTTGGGCCAATTCATTTCCCCTCAAGACTCCCTCATTCATGTGATAAACGCCACCGTGTGGAGTCATTAAGTAGTGACGCTGGGGAAATGTCAGCT
>OMNN01063348.1:0-19625 GCA_900302755.1 Chromis chromis | reverse complement strand
CCCACCCTCCCTCTATGGACAAACACATAGGGCGTGGGGGCCGTCCATCAGGGGGAGCGGCCAATAGCGTCCCTCTCCCTCCCCCCAGATCAGGGCAGTGCAATACACAGATGGATGAGTTTCCCATTCACCCTCCTCCTGCTGGCTCACCTGGATGGATGGAAGAAAAGGGAGAGTGGACAACACAAAGGAGTTAACTTCAGTGAAAAGCAGTAAAAAAAATTACACCATTTATTATAGCAAGAAATGTAAAAACAGGAACTAATCATGTTTGTTTTGGTGGGGAAAAAAATTAAATCATGATATTTCATCAGAATCACTTTTTCACTATTCTTTGTGTCTTATTTAAAATTAAAAAATGAACTAGATTCTGTAAAAAACAAAAAATTCTGTACTCCTCAGGAAAACTGACAAGTTATTACTGATACAGCTGTGACCAACAGTCACATGACCAACAGTCTGGGATGAACTGCAGGAACAACAAATCAAAAATGTAAATAATCAAAGATCTGTAGTATAAATGTTGTTATTGTGTTTCAATTGTTGCAAAATGGATAAGCAAAGAAATTCATCTTCCATTTTGCCTTTTTTTATGATTTATGGCTGTAGATTTGTGATTTTTGGCACCTATCTTTAGTAATAGATAGTAGTTGCTGTTAGCTCTAGTCCTTGTTTAAATGCATGTGTTTTGTATTTTGAGTAAGTGCTTTGACAGCAAAGAAAAACACGGGAGTGGAAAACGGTGAGTAAATTACCTCTTGGGTGGGTGTAGAGAATCTAAACGCCGTAACAGGCTGCCAGTCTCTCCTTCAGCAGTGGGGGGAACTGCTCTGAAAACTGCTGCCAGTTCTCCTCCCCAACTTGCTCCTTAAAACCATGCAGGATCTTTGGAAAAGGGGCAGAAAATAGCACATTGTCAACAAACGTATAGGGCGGTTGACTGATGATGTGACTCACAGGGGACAGCGCTAGTAAAAAAATATGTAAAAAGTTGTCTGGTTCTTCTTATACCAGTCTTTCTTTCTTACACCATGGCAACAGTTAATAAGGAATGACATAAGATACAGCTGCTTAAAGAAAGTTTAACTTTACATTTAGCTTAACTCTATATTGTACCTAACTTGTATGATGCAAGCCGTTCATAGAGTTACAGACTAAGCCCCAAACCACTACATACTGTAGCTTGTGCAATAATGAGCCGCTTGATTTCTGGGTGAGCAGATATATAGATGGGTGACAAATTAAAGGAAAATCCTGAACCTTTCACCCCTAGAGTGAGGGGATCTAGAGGCACTGTTATGCTATGGGAGGCAATTTGCTGGCATGGTTTGGGTCCCTTTTGAAGCAAGGGTCATCGTCACTCAGTACAAAATTGTGACCACTTTTATCCTGTGATGTAACCTTTCTATCCTGATGCCCGGTCCATAGGGCCAAGAGGTCACTGAAAGGTTTCGATGAGTATGAAAATGATGTGTACTACATGCTATGGCCTTCACAGTCACCATATCCCAATCAAGTTAAAAACCTAACAGAGACTTTGGACTCATGTGTTCAGCAGCCCACCACAAATATGGCATTTTTGTGGACCGAAAAGAGCCAGTATGTTTCCCTTTGTTCACAAGATCAAAATGCCATAAATCCTACCAAAAATCACTGCCAGGTTAGTGATTACATAGATTCTGTGTTGGTCAGTCTGATCAAAGTTTGTCTTAAGGCTTCCACTGGGTATTTCAAGAAAGTATAATGAAGCCAACTAAAGTGATGAATTTTAGCTTTTAATAAGCTGATCCTGAGGTTTTGTTTAGTCTGCAGAGAATCACAAAAAGCGAATTTGACACAAAATTTTGCAGGCAGAGCATTTTCGTGTTCTTTTTGTGATGAGATCCTGAGGGGAAGTGTGTTCTCTTCATTCCTCTGCAGAGGAGGAGCACTGTCTGTGCTGCTGAGGTTCATAGTAGAAAACTGATAGGAACACACACTGTTGCGCCCGAGGTCTCTACACCTCACAATGACTCACGCAGGAGAGAGTGAAGAGCGTGACTATTTCATGGTGAAGGAACATCAGTCTTTGGATGGGACTAACACAGCAGCTTGCTACTCTTTATGACCCGGACCCTCACCTTGTAAAACATGTCTCTCAGGTCATCTTTAGGATTCACCCAGGAGGCCACTGCATCACAGAAGAAGATGAAGTCCTGAACAAACAGAGAGGGAGAAGTGAGACGGATGGAACAGTAAAGGGTTTCAGGATCAAGTCCAAAAATAGCTGTGGGTTCAGTTCACAGCCAGATACATTGATTGTGAAAGCAGTAACAAAGTAGCTGCTGTGTACAACTTCTCACCTGCACCACACCTCCTGGGTTCACACCAATCATCATGCAAATCCCACGGAAGGCAGAGTCTTTCTCCTCGTTGTCTCGGATGTTCCGCAGAGATGTACACCTGCAGCGAGAAATTGTTCACCAATTAACAGCTATTCAACAAGATGCTGTGACAACTGTGAGTTCATGTTTACCATCTGGCCTATGTGAAATCATCTTCAAAAAGTAAAGTAATAGGTAAACAGCCAAACTGCGGCTATGTTACTGTATAGGACAGGGATAGGCAACTCCGGTCCTCGAGGGCCCCTTTCCTGCATGTTTTAGATGCGTCCCTCTTCCAACACACCTGATTCAAATGATCAGCTCATCATCATGCTCTGCAGAAGCCTGATAATGATCATGTTCATTTGAATCAGGTGTGTTGGAAGAGGGAAACATCTAAAACCTGCAGGATAGGGGCCCTCGAGGACCGGAGTTGCCCATCCCTGGTATAAGAGGATAACTGTCCTTTTTCTAGACTTGAGGGAATTCTCAGACTCCAGTATTTCAACCTCACTGCTCGCTGATTCCAATCTTTTTTCAGAAAATGATTTCAAAAATGTCAATGCTGCAGCCCTGGTAATGCTTTGATTGTGTTCTGTGGCAATGTGTTCACACAGTAAAGCAAGAATGTAACTAAAGTTATTGTCTTGCGGTTGTCTAGTAAAACTTTGATGCAATTTAAAAGATGGGTGATTAGTGTCACCAAATCAGTACAATCACTACAGTCTCCAACTTTTTTCCTGAGTTATGATGCTGAATAATCGCAGAAAATTCTTATTACATGACATTACAATGTCAGTGACCTATGACCTTTTGGATATGTCATCTCTTTATCCTTTGTATCAATTCTCCCATAATTAGCATATGAGTTCTTAACTAATGGCCAAAAACATGTTTTGAGAGGTCACAGTAACCTTTGACCACCACAGTCTGTGACTCAAGTTCACCCCTGAGTCCATGAGAATGTTTGTGACAAATTTGATCCAATTCAATCCCTCAAGGAATTTAAGAAACATCATGTTCATGGGATTGGCACATAAAGAAAAATGGACAGACAACCTGCAAACATAACGCCTCCAGCCATGGCTGTTGCCAGTACAGCAGGGCTGCAGTCTCCAGGTCTACTGGTTGGTCGATTCTAATAGCTCTCGGCCCGACCAACAGGTCCTTTTCTGTGCTCATGAGTTGATATCACTTTATTTTCAGAAATTATTTGATTATGGGCGTGTGCATGCTGGTCTCCCAGTGTCATATATTGTAATTTTAGTAAAACATAACATGGTACAAATAGTTTAATACACTGAAAACACTTTTAGCCTTTTATGTATATTCATAACAAATTAGCAGGTTTGATAAATCCACAGACAACCCTAACCCATGACTGGTTGAAGAGTAGGAAGAAGAGACTTTCTTTGGTTGACTACAGCCCTACAGCAGAGGCATAAAGATGATAAATGAGAACAGAAATGAATGTGTCTTACAGATAGAACGGATAAGCAAACACAAACATAAGCAGTCAATAGAGAGAAAATAAAAGAGAGAACGAACACCAAGTGATGTGGTAAGACCCCAGAATATGAGAGGGAGGGAGCATAAGCCTGCTGGTTGTGTGTGATGTATGGAAACTGCTGACTCTGTATGTGCAGATGTTTCCAATTAAATTACACCACAAAGATGTCATAGCATGAAGAATGAAAGGCACAGAAAGACAGATTAAACAGTCTCTTACCAGGGTCGAATAAACTGTGGCAGCATAGGAGCAACCTCTTGAGGACACACGTAGCCCAGTCGTCCAATGGTGATTGCTGGAAGAGGGCAGAGATGAATCAGGACTGAAAACTGTTTGTGTGTGTGTGTGTGTGGTATCATGTAGCACTACTGGCATGAAGCATGTGATCCATTACATGTCTGTTTGATGTTAAGTTTAACTGTTTATTCTAAATGTAGCTGTGAAATCTGTTCACCTCCCTTTAAATAAACAAGTATCTGTGTATTCACATACCGGTATTCTCCAACAGGGTCTTCGGGGTGTTGGGTCGATTAATAATCTCAACCAGCTGGTTCAGAACCATAGCGATGTACGGCTGCATCTCCACTCCTGACAGAGCAGAAAAATAGCGTGAGACACGAAGCATCTCACATTCAACCGCATGAACACTCCACACCATCGCATAAAAACAGAGTTCCTGCCACTTACCCATCTGCATACAGATCTCTCCTATGGCCCAGGTGGCATTGTTGCACACAGAGATGAACTCTGGGTTCAGATTTGTTCCAAGGATTGGCATAAATTCAGCTGAAGGACATGTACAAAGAATGTTTTTTTAAAAAGGAGGATACAACATTTATACAGGTGTGTGTCTGTAAGTGGAAAAGAAAGAGATATTTACCAATACACGGTTTTACATGAGGGAAGCAAGCCTTAGTCAAGTCGCCCAGCAAAGCAAATGAACTCTGCCTTACTTCAGGCATCGTATCCTGGGACAAAAGAAACACAGAGAGCAAGAGAAATGTGAACACACTGTCAACACACCTAAAGATGAGCCACTGGCACATAGAACAGCTCAGTCAGACTGTTCATCTTGTTTCACTAGAGTGTAAAAAAGCAGACTTTGTAAAAAAAAAAAAAGTTTAACAGATCAGCTGACTAGATGCACCAAAAGCAACTGCGCTGTTCTGTGGACACATTTTTAGTGATCAAACAGCTCCAAGCTCTAATCTCTGTGACGAATATAGCACACATCCTGTGGTTACTTCACTAAAAGCCACCCTGTTGTCCATCAGTTGAACACTTAATGAAAAGCAACAGTAGTAGGAAATTTGCAGTTTGCATTAGCAGTAACAAATACAGCTCTGACATGACTGTGGGAAGGTTACAACTTACTAGGGAGGCTTTTACCAATGACATACAATTACAATAACACTGAAGTGCAAATATGCAGGGGTCCAGACCAACAGCACTGCATTCCCCTTGTACTGCAACTACAGATACTGCAGTAGCCATTGTGACAGAGAGTGGTAGTTTTCTTCCTGCCTGCACTCTCATCATCAGTTGTGTCTGAGTCGAGACCTGTCGTTGGCTCTCCTTCTCCACCAGCCTCCTTCTGTCTCTCCTCATTTTTATTATTATTATTTTTTTAAATAATCAACTACAGACAGCGTCATCTTTGAAACACGATAACAGCTAAAAGCATTGATTTGCATATCAGTTGGAGAGAGTTCAGGCAGGGACAGACAGGCTGAGCCAGAGAAGAATAAATCGTAGGTGGAAAATAGTAGTCTGACTCACTGGTTGTAGATTGCATTTATAAGCTTGCCATTGGCCATACATTTCACATGGCTTTCTCCTCCCCTTTCACTATCTACATATTACAGTTTTCAAAATCCCCTTTGCTACAGGAAAGAACAACAAAGTCTGATCTGGCAACGTGATAATTTTCAGGTTTTGCTGAAGATTTGGATCATGCAGTTAGGCAACCCTGCTAGTTGTTTTCCCCTTAAATTAGCCATTTTATTGACGGTGTTTGCCTCATAGAATGCAAATGTTCCCCTAAAACAATCCCCCCAGTCACTAGTTTGTACACCATTGCTGCATCCATTGTATAACTTCACACACTATCATCGTGATTGGTTAAATGAAATACAAACATGCCAGAGCATTTTTTCCCACCCATAGCAGAATGATGATAAGGTGCAGCCAGGTCATTCTGTGCTGCAGAACAGCTGAAACTACTAATGCAGTAGCTGCCTGTGCTGGCACGAAGGGCACCAAAACAGCCTAATCATCATCATCCACTTGCAACTTTATCCTGCACTTTCTAAAAAATGGTCGCAGTCCAGAGCCCTGCATGCAAGCATCATTTCCTGCGTCATATACAATATGTGAAAGTAATTTGAATCTAATGCAGAAAGATGGACTCCACCAATAAGAGTGAAAACTTTTACAGAGAGGTACTTACATAATATAAATACATTGACTATCTAGTACTAAAAATTCATTGCAACAGAAAAACAAAATAACGACAAGGGATTCTAACAAATACATATTGGCTATCCTCACCTGCATGCACTGGAAAAGCAGGGTCATGATGTTACTGCGGGCCACGAGTGTGTCTACATGACCCCCAAGTCCCTCAGCCAAGCCGCTTAAAAGATCCAAGGCCACAATCATGAAGTCCTTGTCCGGCGCTTCATACTGGTCTGGCTGCTGACTGTACATCTGAGACACACACACACACACATCAAGTGTCATTTATGTAAAGCAGCAAAAATGCAAATTGCCTCTGCAAAGTCCATGTGAGTAAAGTGTCTTTGGCTCACCATGGCCTGAGCCAGTGTCTTCTGGACCAGGGTGACGCAGCGCTGGTAGACCGGCTCGCAGTAAGGGAGGAAGCCACTCTGCAGTGCTGTGGCAACAGATGACAGACACTCGAGCAGAGGGAAGAGATCTTTGTCCTCGTCCTTCAGCTCATTCCATTTCGCTATAAGCGGAGGCATCAGCTTCTGTATGTACTCCTAAAAGCACAAGTGTGACAGTTATGTCTGAGGTTATTTTTTTCCTTGGACAGCATAGGACTGCGGTTGTGTAAATGTTTGTGATTTTTAGGCTCACAGGCTGGTTGAGATGGTGTCCCACAGAGTCTGCCAGTGTTCCTATGGCATCATAGAGAATAAGCAGGTTCTTGTGCTGGTACTTCCCAAAAGCAAAAACCAGTGTGTCCAGAATGAAGCTCAGGTAAGGCACCAGCTCTGTACATGCCTCTTCCTCCAGCGTGGCAAACGCGCTGTAGGAAAGATGAGGTTTATTAAGTGGATGTACGAGCAGAATGTCAGAGAACACAGCAGGAAGGAACCTGTGGAAAAACTAAGAGCCATACCTGCATGCCGCCTCCTGCACTCTTTTGTTGCCATCCAGAATGCGCTTGAGCAGCTCAGTCATGAGGGGTTTGAGGTGAGCGTCAGGGGGCTGACTGACCACCCAGTGGGCGTAGCGACTGAGGGTCCAGCAGGCAATGGAGCGGACCAAGGCCTTCTTGTCACATAAACACTGGATGAGGTGCGGAATGAGCTCAGGCAAGTAAGGTACCATACCTTGCATACAGCCTGGAAGGACACAAAAGTTTTGTTTATTACTGGTGTGAAAATTGGAGTAAAACAATCAGTTTGAAATTTCTTAAATTTTAGAAATTTAAAGGATTACACATTACTTGAGGTGCCCTCCCTTCAGCAAAGGGCCTAAATTTATAACGGAACATTTGTATCTATTTCACTTGTATTTAATGGCAGCAATTTCACATCCTGTCTCACCCTCAGCGATAGCTCCCAGCACTAAGATGCCAGACTCCTTGATGACCCAGTCAGGATGGAAAAGCAGGCCTTTGAGCAGGGGTAGCAGATGGGGCAGCAACTCCTCACGAAACACATTGGCAAGAACGTCCAGAGCAGCAGCTGAACACTTTCCTGAAAAACGGGGAGCGACCAACAGTGTTAGATAACTGTAACTGGCATGACACAGCGTGAAAGAACACAACGACAGACAAATTGACACAAAATGAAATAGAATTTTTAAAAAATGCTTAAATGATTACCCCAAAGAACGTGCAACCTTATCAGTTACAACTACTTGCTGTACAATTGAAGTAAAAATGCCCAAGACAGCATTATGGTTTAAAGTCCTCGCTGGGTCACTTTTCTACAATAAGCATTCTGGCAAAAATCTAGGCGTCCTATTTGATTCCAACTGTGATTCTAAAATTCATGTTTACAAAATCATCCAATCTGGCTTTTATCATCTGGGGAATATTTCCAAAATCTGAGCTTCACAGACACAGAGTCCATCATACATTCATGTCATCAATTCCCTCGTGTTTAGACTATTGTATAAAATTACTTCACATTACAGCATAATCTGATTTTTACTCATTACTGTATTTGTATATTTTGTGCTTTTACAATCCTTTCTTCCATTTTGTGCTTGTAAAACGCTCTATAAAGCCTGTGTGTAACTTACGTAAGTTCCAGTCAGACAACGTATCATCATCATCGTCCTCATCTTCATCGATGTCCTCCCCCTCCTCACCCTCTCCTCCTTCGTGCTGCAGAGTGACAGTGCGGGACTTGTGGAAGCGAGGCTTGATGTCTTGCTCGCTGTCTGGAATTGTCTCATCTTCTTCAACATCGCCCTGGAGGTTACCAAAGATAAAGGTGAATTTAAAATGGGCACAAGTCAAGAGACAAATACAAGAAAAGATGACAAAGAGCGCTTGATTAGCGCATAGGTGGGCTAACCTTTAAAAGAATAATGTCAATCTCAGAGTATTTCATCCCGTTCACCAAGATGGGGATCAGTCTGAAAAAAAGAGAGAAAAATAACATTACTACTCAGATGAAATTATCTTGTCATCAACCCAGTCTCCAGTCCAGTTGGTATATGAAAACTTACTGGACTAAGTGGCCAGACAGGGCTTCTTTACAGATTGGCTGTTCAGCCAGAGTCAGCCAGAACTCACAGGCCTCCAGAGCCACATTCTCATCTGGGTCCTGGGTCCGCTGCAGCATATACTGCAGAAAAACAACAACAGGTGATCGGTCAAAGGGAAAAACAAACAATAATGAAGTCTTGTGTAAGATCAAGACACACCCTCACCTGTATGATGCTGTGCATGTGTGGGATGAGGCGGTCAATGCGGACTTCCAGCAGCATGACGAGAGCCCTGCAAACATTCTTCCGCACTTCACTGTCCTCATCACCTGCCAGTGCAAACAGACTCTGGATAGAAGAAGAAGAGAATGAAAGGAAGACAAAGGATGTGAGAAAGAAGGGATGGACGGGCAGGATGAGCAAACATGATTAAAGACAAGCAACTCTGCTGGAAAAGGTTAACTGCTTCCAAATGTACAATTTCATCCGTTATACTTTTGCCACATTTACATGTTGACATTGTGTTTAAAAGGAAACTAAAGAGGTTTTCCCATGAAGAAATTGGTCAGCAGAGGTGGTTAACTACTGCTCAGTCCACCCCAACATCACAGTGTGATCACAACCATTGATTTTACTACTACAGCCGATCAATACAAACCAGCATCAGCCCTGAGCTGACCTTCACTAAACACAGACTCCACGGGGTTAAAATCTGTGTCCAACTGATGATTATCAAACTGACTTCAGCTTGGTGTGTGTGACCTGCAGTGCAGTGGTGAGTCATGACTGACTGGGCACGAGCCGACTTTTCTGTACTCTTTTTCCACCAACACTGCGACGTGCTGCTCGGATTAAATACCTTGAAGCGAACGTATGATGTGAGTGATCAATTAATCACACACTGATGTGACCTCAGTGATTAAATGTGCAACCTTTGCTGCTTTCCCTGAAGCTTTTAGCATATTTTGTAAAAATGTAATTGTTTTTTTCTGAGGTTAGCAGAGGTGCTCTCTATTTCCACTATGAAACACCGTGTGCGGTTCTGTTGAATTATATTTCATGCTCTGGCAATCTGCCCACTTGGACGTAGTAACATTTCCTACAACGAGTGGGAATCACTGCAGTTACGATGGCATCATGTATGATGCTTGGTGTGCAAACCAATCAAGAGAAATGCCTTGTACAAAATCTTAACACAAGGTCCAAAGCCAAGCAATTCTACAAAAAAAAGTTTTTTGCCAAATGATGACAGGTGCAAGAATGAGTTTCCACACTGCACTGTGTTGTGAAAGATATCTTATCTCAAAATTGTATGGGTGTTTTCCTTCTGCACCATTAAATCAAAAAAATTATCTACACCAAAAAAACTGACTCCTGCTTTGTTTTTACATGATGACCAGAATTTCTGAGATGTCTGAAGCTCTACCAAGACAAAATGTTGAGATGCTCACCTCAATGAAGGTATCAATGTTATCCATCAGAGCCTGAGCTCGGCCAATGATGAACTGGTTCACACACGCGATTGCATGGGACCTGAAAACAAGACAGACAATGAATAATTTTAACAAGGAGATTCTAATAATGATGGCTAAGGGAAAGAGACTAAGATTCAAACAGCAAAAGTCGAGTGTTCTAGTGACCTGATCTTGGGGCTGCAGTGTTTAAAAAATTGGAGGAATTTGGGGATCATGATGTTGAGGGGTCTGTTAAGAGCATCGCTATCCAACAGCTCTGATGAATCCTCGCAAATCTTTTGTAGTGCTCCAAAAGAACCCTGAAGAAGAGAGGAGAATCAGAAAGCAAAGAGAGTTAAAAGACAAAGGGAGCTAAGTTTATGATCACATTAACATTACAAAAGCTGTGTGTGTGTGTGTGTGTAGGTATGCAAGCCTGACCTCGCAGGTGTTATAGTCCTCCGAGTTGAGCAAATTACAGAGCTGAGGCAACAGCTCCGGCCAGGTCTGCAGCTCTCCTTTAGAGGCTATGGTCGTGATCAGAATGCCTTTATAATGAAGAGTAAAAAAAGTTACCCACAAATACACGAAGCTTTAAAACTCAAGGGTAACTAATGACTTAACTCGTCATCGCATTCGATCATTTAAAACATCTTGAAAACACAGCGCTCGCTCCCACACAGCCACATTACCTGCAAAAATCCAACCACCTACATAACCCTCTGACTCACGCTGGCTACAAAATGCATTTAACTCCAGTCTTTTCTTTCTCCATCTTCCCTCTCTCACTCAAAACACCCACCGATCGTGGCTCTGATAAGCGGCGAAGGGTCTCCGATGTTGTTGAGGCATTCTCGTTTGATGAAGTCAGCCACGTTGGGGGGGAAGTTCTGGTAGTGAGCTTTTACATTGTTCTTCAGGATCAGACCGCTCAGAGACCGAGTGGGCTCGTCTTGAGAAGGAAGGCAGCAGAGAGGCAGCACAAAAAGCAATTTTTAAAATGTTTGCAGGGAACAAGCACAGTTAGAAACAGTATTCAATAAATAACCACTCCTGTTCTATTGCTGATATCTGTGTTTTTGACATGCACATACATACCCTCAGATTTGAGGCTTGTGAGGACAAAGATGAGATAGTTGTTGAAATCTGGAAACTGGTTAAGCTGCTCCAGTTTCTACATCGTCTGTTAAGGAGTTCAACCATCCACACACACCCTCACATACCATGTTTATCTCTCAGGCGGCATAGATTCTGTCGATCACTACAGTTCACAGCAAACACAGTCAGCTTTCACTGTCATCCACTTTCACGGGGGAGGCAATATCTCACACCTTTTCCTCTCACCCTCCCTGTCAAACACAGCCAGATGTAAGGATACTTCTTGTACAGCTCTCTGTGTTGCTGTGTCTGGGGACTGGGAATCCTTGAGCAGCTGAAGCACTTGCTGCAGACCCTGTTCATCTGGCTGCCACTCCATCCTACAAAACAACACACACATTACCCGTTTAAGAAGCAGGTACTACACACTGTTTGGTGCTCGCAGCCACAACGGTGGACGTTACAACTCAAAACACGCAGTGAGCTACGCAGTAACGGTTACAAAACAGCCAGTATGATGTCTTACTAACAGTTTATGAAATACCGTTAATCACATAGCTGGTTTAACGAATCTCAACTGTAAGTCAAAATATTTTGTTCGTTATATGGTCACAGTTAGCAAAACTGTGCCGTGATAGCATGAATGTTTATGAACATTTTCTGTTTTCTAGACATGAATCCTACAAGTTCCACCGGTGGTCTTACTAAGTTACATCTATATGGACACACGGACACACCAACTATCAGCTGCGACCTGAAGAGCCGTTGTAAATGAGGCCCAGACGGCACAGGCGCAAACGTCTGGTACATTCGGCTAGCACGTTAGCTTAGCGTCGCTATCATACCTTAAACGATTTACAGATTGCAAAAACGCTATCTCACGTCAACTATCGGGACACTACGCTGCTGCCAAGGTTGCGCTTCTCCCCAAAGCAACAAAGACGGCACTAATAGATTCAATTAATATGCAGAACAGGGTGGTCCCATATAAACCCCCCCGGCAGCTACCAATAGCACGGCTAGCTAGCATCATCTTGAAAGTAGCGCGAAAGGTTTTTACCTGCTCACTCCGATGTGGTAGATCTATATTCCTATAGACGACAGTGCAGTTACGCCGTAACAACTAACATTAAATATAATATGACTGCGATCCGCGTCGCTAAGTACAAACTTCTGATCTCAGTAGATCTCTGCGGTTGCTATGCTAGCTGGTATGTGACAGAGATTGCATGCCTTGCAATCAAGCCGGGTGATCAGTTTGATCACGGTCGGCTTCCGTACTGAAAAAAAATTGCTGGGCATGGTAACAAGTATATCTCTAAAGAACTTGAAATTTGACTATTGTTTAACAATCTATATGCAGTCTGTGCAAGTCTGTCTTGTTATCTTAAAATTAGATTAAATAGTATAAATACATCACTTACTTTTAATTCAGATATTATTGTTTTGTGTTGCGCGTAATTTCTGGCCGCCAGATGGTGTCAGCTTCAATACCTGCAACATCTAACTAGTCTAAGTGGTTTGTATGAGGTGATACAGGGCGTGGACACAAGAACACGGACAACAGTAAGGACTAATAGTATATCAACTACTAATGTGAAGGTTCAGTTTTTAAGCTCAGTGTTGTCTCAACATGAAGGTGAGAATTCAGCTCTGGGTGGATGGAGAGCAAAATGTCATGATCACCTTGAAACAAACAACAAAACTCCACTATTATAAACCTGACAGGTGGTGTGGTTGCATTGAATGGCACTGTATTATAAATCTGTCATTGTGTATCCCCTTACAGTCGACAACTGCCACTAGAACAACCAAAAAGAGAACACATAACTCCAATTCTTAGATCCCTACACTGGCTTCCAGATAAATATAGAATTTAATTTAAGACCCTACTTAGTCTGTATAGGTCTCTGGGCCCAAGATATATCTGAGATATGTTTGCTGAGTACAAGTCTGGTAGGTCTCAGATCTGCATGGACTGTTCAGTTAGTAAAGTGGCCCAGAAGGGTCAGTGCAACTGGGCCACCGTAAGTTAGTGATGCCCAGATTTCAGACCAGACACAGTAAAATGGTGTTTAGTCATAATGCTGTCCAATGCTCAAACCAGTTCCCCTTGGGACTTATATTGACTCCAAAAGTAAGCTAAAGACGGTTCTTTTCCCACAGTTTTTAATTAATCAGTTTTATTTAATGATACCCACGTTTTTTTTTTCTTCTGAGGAATTAGTCAATCAGTTTTAAATATTCTATCAAATTTGTGGACACTTTATGTATTGTTTTTGATTTATTAATTGAATTGTATCCTTCTGTATTTTGTATGTGTATTTTGCCTGTAAAGCACTTTGAAAAACCTTTGTGTGATAAGGTGCCATATATATAAACTTGCTTTTATACTTGCTATAGAATCACAGAAAGTAGTTATGATTCAACAAAACTCACGCCACCCTGTGCACTTCTAGTCACCACAACTTCCTTCATTTCACAATCTTTGAAAAACTGTTTGTGAAACAGGGTTTTGGAAAAGTGGAAGTGTTTCAACAGTATGAAATATCATTTTAGTGTGTTGTTTTTTAAAGGAGCCAAAACTATCAGACCAACTACACCAAGCTTTATTACACAAATGTATCAATCTGTTCTAATCACAACAACAACATTTTGATTGAGTACATATTCACATTCATCTATAAATAGTCAACACATGGACAGTGAGCCGGATGAAAGTGGAATTTTAAGAATTTACATGAGAAAATAGTACAGATCACCAATAGTGATATGATAACGTGTATATTGAAGACAGCAGGCTCAGCAGAGAGAGCTGATTTCACTCTTGCTACAGCCCCACTTGCAGCAGGCATTGGATAGTCCAACCACCACATCCCGCCCTTTTCTATCTGCACTCCGCAAAGCCTCTATCACCTCCTCTGAGACAGGCAAGCGAGCTGAGCGGCTGAAACCAGCAACCATATCCATCGTTTGTTCTCTCCAGGGTTTGGACTCTGTAGGATCCTGCTCGCTGGTAAGTTGAGGGATGGGATTTGTTTTCCATAGGTCAAAGGTCTCTTCTCCAAAAATATGGGAAAATGAAAGAGTGCGTGTCTTAATATGGCAGTTTGACATTAGGAAAACATGGCACATCCTAAAAAATAAACTTGTATCTATATTCACACACATGATGTCTTACCTGAATCTCCTATGTTTCTCCTCCACCGAGAACCACCACAGGTGAAGATGACAGCTCGTATGAACTCCCTTCCACACAGTTTCACCCCATAGAAAGAGGGATGGACATCATTGGGCTGAACCCTGTCTACCATTGCCACCAACAAGCCCAGGGTAAAGAGTGCTGCCTTCCACATGATGAGGCTGAAAAGATGCCACAGATGTCTCAAAGGATGGAAATCTATCTAAGTGTCTCTGTTTCTTTTTGGTCGACCCCTGCACCTTATATAGGCTTGAGCATCTCAAAGAAGGACCTCAACTCACCTCCACTTTCATCATGTCCAGAGATAAGACCGGAGACCTTTAGGGACAACAATGCACACGGAGAAAAAGAAAAGTTGTGAATGATGCTGGAGGCGATGTCAACAGAGCTCTTGGCAAATCTGATCACTTGTGACCTTTTGTTGGCCTTTCTCTCCCTTACATCATTTTGTTTGTGTCGTGTGCCACCACCACTATCTCCTTCTTGCTATCTGGTTTGCAGAGCATTGGATGGAGATCACTATCTATTCACGCTACACACACACAATACACAGACATTTCAGTGCATTCACAAATCAACTGTGAAGTTCTGAATGTTGCACGATTTTAATTATTTGTGAGAGGAAACAGATAAGCAGCGCCAGTATTTTTTTTAAACCAAATTTTATTCATTAATCTGCAAAATTCAACACAATATAACACAATGCACAGATTATATTGTTACAGATTCATGTTTTTCCTTTCTCCCCCAACAATTGCCCCTCCCTCTCCCTCCCGACAATCATTCACTCCCTCCCCATAGAAACATGAAAATAAAGTAGATAATGTGAAATGATGAACATATACATACATGCATGCATATGTACACATACACATACCCACACACACACACATGCACACTTAAACAATAATAATAACAATAGAAAAATTATAAGTAAATAAAATAAAATAAAAATAAAAACACACAGATAGGAAGGAAAAGCGAGCATACCTCCAGGCCACTACCACCACCGCCACCATGCTCCATTCAGTCACCCAGCATGTAATTCTGAACCTGTCTAGGTCTACTGGTTATGTTTCCAGGACCCTAGTCTAATGAAAGGGATTGGAATGTTCTGAAATGAGAGATGAGAGGTTGCCAGTGTGTGTAAAACTTTTCAGATGAGCCACGGACAGCAAATTAAATTTTTTCTAACTTCAGATATGACATTAGGTCCCGCAGCCAAGAGAAGTTTGAGGGGGGGTGATCGGTTTTTCCATAGAAGGAGAATACAACGACGAGCAGTTAAGGAGGAAAAAGAAATTATGTTACGCTGTTTAGCAGTCACTTTAGTAGCCTCCTCGGGGATGCCAAAGATGGCTATCTGAGGTCATCAGCAGTATTTTATATGGAATGGATCCGGTGACATTCATCTGTTCTCATCTGACTGTTTGACATTCGGTGCAATCAATTTTTAATTTTTTTTTATTGACTAGTAAGTATAAACAATGAACAGGTAAGGACAAACAGCACATATAAATGATATACAAAGAGTAGGGTTATTTAGAAAACAAGAAAATAGAAAAGACAGACATACAGACATAAATAAGTACATAATAAGTACATGAATATATTTAAGATGAGGTATCAGGGAAAATAGTTTTGTAATAATCCAGAATCTTGTTTTTTTATTATTATTATTAACTAATGCAAGTGATTTCAACAGAGAATTTAATTCCATAAGAAAGGGAGCAATCTTTGGAGGTGCTTTGAGAAACTTCTGTTTGTGAATAAAACATTTGGCATTTAGAATAATGAAGTTGACCAAATATTCAAGACTGTAGTGATCTGGATTATCAAATTAACAAGCAATATCTTTAAGATTAAAAGAGTAAACAATGCGAATGGGTTCAAAAAGGTGGGATTCCAGATCTCTCCATAATTTTTGGGATATTTCACAACTGAAAAAAAGATGAGAAATTGTTTCTGTGTCTTGTCCACAAAATGAACAAGAAGCATCAATGTCTGCGAATTTAGCAATAAAACAGTTAGCTGGGTATATTTTATCTTACATAATACTTTTCCTGCTAAATTCGCAGACATTGATGCTTATTTAGTAGCCTCCTCGGGGATGCCAAAGATGGCTATCTGAGGTCAGCAGCAGTATTTTATGTGGAATGGATCCGGTGACATTCATCTGTTCTCATCTGACTGTTTGACATTCTGTGCAATCAAAAAAGTAACATTTCAAGTGGTCACTTGACGTCGGGCTCTGGCGAAAGTGACAGACGGGGACAGCCAGCTAATCAACGACCAATCCTTTCACTGACGCTGCGACCACCTCCCACGTCGACCAATCAGCGTTTAGCAGAAGGCGGGGCTATGACCAGAGGGTAGCAACAGTTGCCCCGGTGAAGGCTAGGCGCCATAGTCACGGTAGTCCTGGCGACAAGAACCAAGCAACGGGAGTCAACAACAACAACCTAAATCTAAGGGTAAAAAACTTTAACGACTAAAAAGGACAAAACTGGAATAACGAAGGTGAAGAAGTACAAATGTGTCAGAATGCTCGTGTGATTTTCTGTAACTACAACATGCGCGTGGCTGTTCGTACTGTCGGGAGCGTTAACGTGGAACAGCGCGAGCGTGTCGGTGATGAAAGTGGTTAACGCAGACCGTTGTTATGGCGATGTCAGATCTTTGATAAGAGCACAAGATGGCGGGTGTGTTGTAGCGCCAACCGTACTTTTTTAAAGCTCGCTTGTCACAATGTTTCAGGTTGTTTCTTGCAGTTTCGACGAGCACAAAACTACGACGAGGCGTGATTGGTGGCGTAGATTGATTGACTATCCGACATGAGGACCTAGCGGCTGGCTAGCTCGCTGTAACGTCACACAACTCGACGTGAGCTGCTAGCAGGGGAAGCTATCACTTTCCCCGTTCGAAACTCACTTTTCAAGCAAGCTAGTCGAACACATTTCATACAGTAACGCACACGAAACTCGCCCAACTAACGCGTTTATGAGTCTTAAAGGCTGAGACATGAGTGCAGCACGTTTCATGATCTTTTTGTGACTTTGAAAAAGTTTTTGGTCTGACATTGAATCCGGCAAGTCACTCCCGTGAGCACGGTGTGCCGGATGATCATCTGCTTGTGTTGGTTTACACAGGAGTGGCTTATCGTCCAGTAGGTTGGCCTTAAGTCCTGACAGACAGTGGTTCCAATGATTACAGTTTATTTCCAGATTGTGCAGTCTGGGCCTGTCCACGATCGCATGTTGTCTTATTATTAGTCAGAGTTTTATTTGCTTTAACTCACTTGAAATGTGACGGTCACGGTTTTGTAAATCGTTAGCCTCATAGCATAATTGCCTAAGTCATATTTTGGCCAAATTGTGATATCTTCCTAACTCTACTCTCCTAACACTGATGATTGACCGTGCATTATTGCCTATGTTCTCAGAATGCTTGTTACATTTCAAAATCCCTATCTGCCAAAGTCATCTCTTTGACTTAGGCAGGTTTGGCCCTACACAAAGATGGCTTTTCTGAAAACCTTAAAATATGACTTAGGCAATTAAAGCTAACCCTAACCCTTAAAAAAGGCTGTGAGGCCAACGAAATGTAATGAATTGCACCATTTATTATGTTTAAGAGCACACTTTGTTTCATACAGAGCCAAACAGGAAAGACTCTAGCCTACTGCTTAGTCTCAGACAAAAGCCTTACTTCCTCCTCTGGTTTATGTTCCAGACACACACACATACACATACACGCACACACACACTTGAGGACACACTTTAGATCTGTGTAACCACAAACACAGATAGATGAGATAATACGTCAACAAAGTGTGTTTCTTTGTATGTTCGTGACACTTTCATTAATGCATGTCGTCTCTTTTTTTATCCACAGAACTAGTGCCTCAAATCACTGGTTGCCATGGCAACTTCTGGATACTCGGAGGACCTTCAGCCTCAGCAGGCCAACACAGTAACCATAGCAACACCTGCTGCCACCACACCCTCGTCCGCGAAGCCTGCACACTTCCTGTCCGAGATCCCACCGACCTCTGGAACCATCTCGTCCTCTAACCAATCAGCCACCGCCTCTAAAACAGGACAGGATGCACTTTGTTCTCAGGCGCCGCCCACCCAGGCCCAGAGCCACAAGGCAGTGGTTCTGACGACACCCACGCAGCACTACGTAACCCCTGATATACAGCACTCTGCAGTCCAGAAGAGCAATGGTCAGAGCAGCTCGCCTCAGTACATCATAGTGACTGTTACAGGTGAGAGGCTGAGGAATGACTGACACATACCTGCATAACTCGTACTGTGCACACACATGCATATTACATGCTTTCTAACTTGCATATGCTGCAGGAGAACATGACATGGCATGTAGTCTGAGCAAGCTTCAATTTGTCCTGCAAGTCTGTTCTCATCCTGTCAGCTGGATCCTGGCAATTTGTCCAGTACATAGTGAGCAACTGTAGTTACTAAGAAGTGCAGAGAAGACTTGTGTGTAAATGTTTGTCTAGATTTCCTAAAAATAGCCACAAATGCTTGCCATTAGTTTCGGGGTCCAGCTTTTTTATATTTTTGACCAGCTGTTATATAAAAAAAGGGCGTATCACATAGTGCTAAAACAAATAATTGACTGTCTGAGAATGAATCTGCAGTTAAATCTAGGCAGTGGGTTAGTGTGGGTTAGGCCTCCACCTTCAGCACCCTCTATACTTTCTACCCCCTACCCAAACTAGGGTCTGCATCCCATCCCTACTTTCATCTTTAACTCTGCCTCTTCTACTTCTACCCCCTACCTGAACCAGGGTTTGTATCCCCACCCTGCTTTTATTGGTGCAGTTGGTGAGAGGCTGGAGTAGGTGATAATCTCCTTGTGTGTGGTGAGTTTGTTAGTAGTATTGAAGTATTTTAGCAGTTAGCTATTAGCATTAGCATCTAACATTTGCACTAGCTAAATGGTAGCATCGGCACTGGTCACTACCTGGAGCATCTCCTAAACGGGCCTGGGTCAGTTGAACGTGGCAGTGCTGGTTGGATTGTGTAGGAGCAGGGTGAACTGGCACTAGGGGGGGTGACTCT
>OMNN01063346.1:9284-29378 GCA_900302755.1 Chromis chromis | reverse complement strand
CAGCTCCTCCCGAGCCCTTCCTCCGTCCCCTGACACCTCGCACTCTCCCTCCTCCTCCTCCTCCTCCTCCACTCCCTCCCTGTCAACTTACCCACCCTCCTCCCCTGTCTTTGCGCTCTGTATGTAGTTGTATAACTTATCACCCTGATCCCTTCCCTACTCGATAATTGGTGTGTCTCGGCAGCATATGCCGGCACGCTTTATTTAGCGGCTCCGTATTAGCTGTTCCAATTAGTCGTCTCATACCAATAAGAAAAAGAAACTGTTGGCCTTCATGTATTCAGCACCACGGGAGGAGGTGTGTGTTTGTGTTTGCCCGTGCAACAACTGTGGCCAAGGCGTGCACAAACACACACACACACACACACACACACACACACACACACATGGTTACACTGCGTCCACACACGGCCGGGTGGAGGGTACATGTGGGTTTTAGCAGATGGTGAAACACTTTCCCTCGAGTATCGACATTACTCTCTCTCTCTCCATCTCGCTCCATCTCGCTCTCTCTAATTAACTAGGTTTCAGTAACAAACCTTTGGGCTTTGCCGTCGCCATGGTTACCCAAACACTGAAACGCGACTGTCTGCGTGTGTGTGTGTGTGCGTACGTGTGTGTGTGTTTGTGTGTGTGTGGTGACTGCTGGCAAGTATGTGCACGCACATCTTAGCGTTTGTAACCCTCCTCTCCTGCACCCTCCTCTGTGTGTGTGTGGGTTTTTTGTGTGTGTGTGTGTCTCTACAACTACGTGATTGTGCATGCACAGGGGCATTTTGGTTGCTTTGATGCCTTTGTTTCCCCACAAGGCTATGAGGCTGGTTCGCTCTCAAGCACCTATGTATCTACAACGAGAGCAGCATCATTACACGGGATCATTGAAAATGTATCAAAGGTCCACTGTACCTTACATAAGACCATCTTAATAATTATATAATCCTATGAATAAAGATCACAAGTGCGATTCGTTTAAAAAGGGGGAGATAGAATTAAAATAAAATAAATTCTGCACTTGTGGCAGGGGAGGCAGAAGTTTGAATATGAACTTGGCACACCTTCTCTGAAAGGCAAAATAAAGTAAAAATAGGATGTTGGAGTATATATTACAGCTTTTGAACTGCCTGGGCAGTGAGCCGTGTATATAATTACAAACTGAGTTCTTGTATGCCAAAAGTATGCTGTAACACCGAACGAAGGATGAGCAGTCAACCCCACATTAGTACTTAATGCATTTTTTAAGACCGCGCAGTGAAGTAAAGACAGAGAGGAGAGCATTGTTAAGGGTTCAGTATGCTTCAAACGAAGTAGGTCATTCAACGTGCTGTCCGTTCATGTCTAAAGGCAACAGTGTTTATATCAGTCATAGCCTCCTCCGGGCTGCACTGCACTGCCTCCCTGATCTCTCTCCAAGAACTTCTTGTCTTCTTTTGCACGTCTTTGTTGTCTTGATTCATTAGATCGTACAAGCAGGGATAACGGTCCACACTTTCGCTCTCTCCTCAAAGGCATTCATGGTGTTGCTGTCACTTGTACACAAGAGCAGTGACAGTGTGAGGGAGCAAAAAGAGAGAGAGCGTTTGAGAGAGAAATTCAAACCCGGCCTACTTTCAGACTCATAAGGACCTGGCCAAGCACTGTGTGAGGTGGTCTGACTGGTTTTATTAGCATTTGGAGGTTTATTTGTTTTATTTCCAAAACTACGGGTCTGAAAATACAGTATCGCCTCTTACAGAGACATTTTTAGCAGCTACAAAGGACTGTGGTTTCAGACAAAAAACTTTGAATATAATTTACTAAGTTTTGTTGTGAGTCTTTTAGACGGAAGAAGGAGTCCTTACACACTAATGGCAGCCTTGATAATCTGATATAAGAGCATTAGACATTTTTTTCCTTGACTGGAGATATTCCACTATCACATTATATGAAATGTTGGACAGTAATATCTAATAATAATCTCTCTATCTCCGTCAAATCACTTTATCTGCGTCACTTTTTCAACCACTTGCACTATGACTGTAAATATCGACTTTATTGACATTGTTTGATTACAGTATGTTTATTTTCATTTTATTTATTTATTTTATTCTATTTACTATTTCATTGTTTGCACATTTTCCCACCTATCCTGCACATCCTGTTTTTTCTTGAGAGCTGAATGTAACAAGTGAATTTCTCCATTGTGAGATTAATAAGGGATTATTATCTTATCTTATTATCTTAATGGACCTAGATGTATCGAAGTCATGTAGCATGAAAGTAGGTGAAAGAAATATGTTGTGAATCAACAGCTGGTCTCATTTGACAACTTTCAAAATATACCATTACAGAGTTGAGCCATAATACTGTTTTCTAAAAACTACAAATGCAAAAGTGATTGAATAGCAATAAGTATTAAATTAATTTAGGTGTGTTTTGGACTTTATGTGTTGAGTGAAAGTGAGTCCAACCACTCTTAGCATACACAAGTTTAAACTTCTTGTAACATTTCGAATTAGTTATAACATTGCTCATTACTTGAGCTACTACTAAACATTTACACTCACATTACAAGGGGAACTGTTGCGCAGCTAACCAAACTAACTGACAAAGCTAGCATCAATTCGCTAATCAATGGACCAATGTAAGACCTGATACTTGGTCAAAAGTCTGCTTAATAATGTACAGTGAGAAGATTTTAAATGATATTTTACTAACCAAACATACCTTAACTTACAAATGCTAAACATTAAATGATTAAACACAGCCAGTCAGTATTATCAGATAGTTTACATTCATTCTGCACTCGACAATTACTATTAACTCTAAAACTATATATTCATCCATGTATTCCGATATAAATCAAGCAAGATAATGTCTGCATGTAATGGATGGCTGGTTAACTGTAATATAGTCTGGTCCCCTAAAGCTGTCAGTGTCGGTGATTATACAGTTTCCTAGCAACACATTTACTCAATGTTTAAGTCTTTACTAGCTTTGATGTTTGAATAAGTTGATCTAATGTGAAAGGAATGTCACTGTCATGAGCCTACAGAGAATCTGCAGCTCCTTTAGGCAAGTTAACGAAAGTCTCACATATCCCAGAATGTGTCTTTCAGTTTTTCTACTCATAATACTGCAGAGATGGTTCATTTTACCATGACTGTATAACTCCTGGTTATAGTCCTGTTCTAAATGAACTGTTTCAGTGTCTTTACCTATAAAGTGCAGTTAAGCTCTTGTTATCCATGCCCCCTTCAGGAGGAAGACTCTCTTTGCATCTGTGATTGACAGCGTAGACCAAAACAGTTAGCCACACCTCAGCCAACCCTCAGCAATACAATGTACACATATATATTTAGCGTTGACCTGTGAGCATATAATCAAAGCTATAAGTAACGTTAGCCATATTAGCTTCACAACACGCTAACATAAAAACAAAAGTAATCCACTGGGTCTTCAGTTTCTCAGATGCTGGGAGTGCATTGAGACTTTTGTGTTCACTCTTACAGTCATGAGACAGTTTAGGATTAGCAGAAGCAGCTCTAGAATGTAAAGAAACCTGGCGAGGCAGCTGTTGATTCTGATTGGCTCCCCTGGAAGCAGCAAACGGTGAGGAAGCAGGATTATGCAAACTTTGAGCAAGATGATTATTGGTTTGTTAGCTGGAATGTAGCAGCTTGGTAAAATTTGCTTGTAAAGCTGGGAGGCTATCTAGTTGTGGCGTGGCTTGAGGAATGGCAGACGTAAACATCTTCATACCTTAACAGCTTTTATTTTACACCTCCAGGTTTATAACAACCACAAAACACAATAAAAATGGATTTTCACCATATGGGACCTTGTTAAAGTTGAAATAATGTGAAGGGAGTCTCTCATTGTGATGAACCTACGGAGACTCTGCGCCTTCTCTTTAGGTTTTTTTTTGGCTCTGGCCTTCAACTTTACTGCTTTAAAGTTTTTTTTGGCATTTTGCCTTTTATTGGATAATTGCAGTAGAGCCAGACAGGAAATGTGAGTTAGAGAGCCGGAGAATGACAGGCAGCAAAAGTTTGTCCGTTCATGAGTTGAACCAGGAATTCGGCTGCTGAGGGCATTTTCACTCAAGTGGTAAACGCAATAAGCTCTGTGCCGTCATGTTTCCCTGCAACTTGACTGTTCTGGTTCACCCTCACTGCTTTCATGGCGTTGCTTTTGGCTGCAGCAAGGACCTCTACAATCCCACTGTACTTTGCCTGCTCAGCACCAAACAGCAGACAGACACATTTAGCAACTATCTGGTGGACATAGTGGATCATTTAGCAGCTAAAGAGCCAGATATTTCCCTACGGTCGAGGGTAGAGATCACAAATAGAGCTAAAAGAGAGTGAACATTGGACTGATGGCTGGACAGAAATACGACTCACAATAAATGGTAATATTGCTTCATAACTTCTGTTATGTGAATAAGTAGCTGTTAAATAAAAAGTTTACCAGCTTAAAGGAAGATATTCTGACTTGTTTTTTTCACACCTTGTTTCTGTTGCTCCAGCAGACTAAAGAAAACAGTTATTGTAGGTTTGCGTTTTAATGGTTTAACCAAATTTAGACAAATAGTTCGAAACTAGCTTGCAGTTACTAACAAATAATAAGGAAAACAGGAAATCCTGACGTCTCGGTTGGTTCACCAATTCACCCCAACACCAGCTACGCTGTGATGACTCTGGTTTCGGTCCAGTGCTCCATGTCAGCGCTGCATCCGGTCCCCTTCAAGCAGATCTGTCTTTCTTTAGAGAAGAAGCCTGCCACCACCCAGGAGTTCAGACTCTATACTTTATGGCCAAGGGCATGTTAGTCAACACAGATGGTTATTAACAAGAACTAGTATGTGATATAGCTTAATGTACAGCCTACAGCTAATGAGCACAGAATGAATGGCAGGCTTAATGGAGACAATTTATCTGTCTGAGATTTTTCTGAGCTTTTATTCAAGTTCCTAATAAGATCCACGAGCTCTCAGACAAGCTGTGCACCTGAAATAGTCTCACACTGTCACATTAAACAATGTCCTTTTTTTTCTAAGACTGCTGTATGGAGTTGCACATTTCAAATTAGAGAGTGGAGATATTCACTTGGGGAAGATGTTAGTGAGACAGTAGAGGAGTGTAGTGTGTTTAAAGGCTGAAATTAAGTGCTATTTACCATTAATGAGGCAGTGGGGGAAAATGTTGGAGAGTAGAGGATTCTTTAGAAGGAGAGACATCTGTGGGATTTAGTTTCTTTTCATCCCTTTCTAAAACCAACTTGCCTCATACACAATCTGAGTGCGTACCAAGTTGGCACAATGCCTACTGGCAAGGAGTAACTAAAATGAGAGACGTCTCCTGTGTGTTCTGACATAACTTTGTAACTGTCCCTCGCAGAGCGATTATGTGCTTATCTGATTATCCAAACATGACAGCAACCAAAATTTGATGCACGAGCAGAGAAAGAATTGGAAAACATGCTTTGTGTGAGTTTATGGTCACGTTTGGGTTTCTTGGAAGTGCTGCAGATGTCCTCCGGCTAGCACTGCTGACTCCACACATTTATGGATATGCGGGTGAGAAAAACACTTGGGTATCGCATATGTCAAAAGCAGCCACAGCCTGCCTTATCACCCTGCCAGCAATTTACACCTACAAGCATGTGCAGTGACTTGATTCAAGTAGGGAAGGTAATGATTTGGGACAAACTGGCCAGCCAGGCTGCGAGAATTAATTCACTGTTTGCTTTCCTGAAAAAAGAGCTCATTATGTTGTTGCTTTAAGTTCCAGTCACCTCCTTGTTATCCAGGTAGAAAATCGCTGTATGATTGAATTTTTCATAACGAAAAGACAAATTGAACCATTTTGCCTATTTTCTCTCAATGAGTTGTTTATTATCCTCTGGACCGAAGCCTCAGCATGAGTTTATTCATTAGCTTTGCAGGCAGTGAAGTTGCTCGTTCTTATTGTGCTGTGCTCTCAGTCCTCATTGACAGGACTTGGAGCCTGTTGGTTCTAATTCTATCCATCTAATCAGGGACAGAGTTACACCTGCAATGCCAGGTGAATGCAATTAACTCAACTGGTTGGCAAAACCAGCAGAACTGTGAGCCCTGAGGACTTGGATTGAGGAGCACTCCTGTTGAGAAATGCTGACACCAATAACAAATTATGTTCTGAAGGACAAATGTGGAGACAGTTTTCCCCCCAGCAAGTAAACACAACTAAAAGCCTCAGGTTTATTTCTCGACGAAAGTTCAGCCAATTAAATATAAAACTTGATTAAGTCTTGAGAGATCAGAGTTTCTCACACCCCCACACACTCATACAGCAGTTCAAATAGAGATATGTTTTGAGCCCAGATGCAGTGATGAGATGTTGTAAACAAGTTATCAAAACAGCTTCCTCTCGCCTAAGGTGATGTCTTCAAATGTATAGTATGTCTGCCAAACAGTCCAAAATCCATAAAAACTCAGTAGTTAATAACAAACAAGTAAATAACAATGACAGTAAAACAGAAATCGCTCACATTGGAGAAGCTGGCACCAGATAATGTTTTGCATTTTTGCTTTAGAAAATAATGAAAAAAAATTACACCTTGTTTCCACATATATCTGTATGCGATTCAATCAAAGTCCATTCATTCCTGTGGGAGCCTCCATGTGTTCTGCAGGGTGTTTGCAAAACTCCACTTTCTGTTTATTTCCAGTCTGGAATTTGCCTTGAGTACATTGAAAATCTGAGCCTTTGTGGTGGATTTTAGAGAGACTGCACTGTGTGCCAGGAAGTTGGAAACATTAATCGACTCACAGGCTCTTCAGTTGCTTGACTATGTTGGTAGTCAAACTGTGTAGATGTATACTAACTAGTTGAGCTAGGAACATAGATATACTGGTTAATCAAGATCTATTTCTTAGCTAAACCGTACTTTTTCCTATTTATATCAGTTGATCTACGTTCCAAACCTCATCTATGGTCATGAACTCTGGGTAGTGACTGAAACATTGAGATTGTGGATGCAAGCAGCCAAAATGAGTTTCCTCAGAGTGCTGGTTCAGAGATGAGGTGAGGAGCTACAAATAGAGTCACTACCCCTTTGCATTGAAAGAAGCCAGCTATGGTGGTTTGGGCATCTGTTTAGGGTGCTTCCTGGGTGCTTTCCTTTGGAGGTTTTTCTAGGCACATTCAATTAGGAGGTGAGCCCGCTGTAAACCCAGAACTTGTTGGACGGATTATGTATCTCATCTGGCCTGGGAACGCATTGTGGTCCCCCAACTTGACGGGAAAGCATTGCAGGGTAGAAAGATGTTTTGAATGGCATGTTTAGCCTGCTGCTTCCACCACCTGACTCTGGATTAATGGAAGAAAATGGTTGGATAGTTTAGCTAGTTTGCCACATGTTAGCTGTGTATCATACAGAGTGCATGCACTGTGTTTCATAAATCTTTTAACAAAATATTTTTTTAAACTGGCTACACCCCCAGCAGAGGACCTACTCACTTATTTCTTGCCTGTTTTTGTCGCGGTATAATGCTGAATGACCATATTTCAAATAATTTAATAATTCTAATTCTACCCGGGGAGCAGTCAAGGGTTAAGGGCCTTGCTCAAGGGTCCAACAGTGGCCGCAGTCAGGGTTTGATCCTCTGACCTTTTGACCAGAAGCCAGGGACTTAACCTGTTGCGCCACCACTGCCCCCAGAAATTGTATTTCATAAAACTGGACGGAAAAAAACTGGCATTAGCCTTTCTCCGTTTCCATCCGTCAATACAGAAATGCATTTCCTTGCATTGAAGACTAGGAGCTTCGTCCATATATTGTACAAAATGTAACCAAATAAGGCTGTGTGGAAACCAAGCATAGATCGATTATCAAAATAACTAATTTATTTTCACCGACTGATCAATTAACTAATTATCTGCTGTGGAATAATGGTTTTTATACAACCAGGACTAGTAGCTCTGTTGCAAAGGAATCACCAGAACAATCAAACCTGCAGATATAACCTTTGAATTCAGCAGAGGTTATTTGTAATGAGGGCTGCAACTAATGTTTCTTTTCTTATTGATTATTCTGTTAATTATTTATGCAGTTCTCATAGAATTTGGGGAAAATGCCAAGCACAGGTTCAGTGAGGTCAAAGTGACATCCTTAACTGTGTTATACTCAAAGATATTTAGTATTTTGCAATATTAACTATTTATAGCCATGTATACATTTTAAAGTAATTATTGTCTGTCCATGCACCTCTTTAATTGTTTCAACTCTGGGTGAGAAAATGTATTCCTGATTATTTCTTCCTCCTTGTCTCTCTTTCAGCCAACAACACTCTGCTCGGTGGAGGTGGAGGTAAGTCACAACCTGTCTGATCCTTTGCTTGTGTGTTTGCCAAGGTAGTTGCAGGCCTCAGCTGCTATTAATGGCACAGCTTTGTGGTGCAAATAGTCCTCTGTGGACACCAAATAATTTAAAAATGTCCCGATTCTTTTATTCGGATAATGCAGTGCAGTTTACTGGCCAAAAAAAACGCGCGTTTGTGTGATGGTTTTGTGTCCTATGTGTGCCGTCTGTCTGCATCTCTCTTTGTGTGGGGTGGCAGGTAGCTCTTTGTTGTGGCAGGTGTTCCAAGTGTTTTTGCATGCTGCTCAGAGTGTGCCTGTCTGCCCCGTGCTACTGCGTGTTTGTGCGCGCAGGTGCAAAGTCAATAGTTCATAATTTATGGGTGTGGAGTGCCGTGGATATAAACAGTCATTTTTCAGTGTATTGTTGACTCAGTGCTTTGCTACGCGCGTGTGATTTTGGACGTCCGTGGTTAATCGATACTTGTAATAAATCTGTACCACTAATGCAGTAGCCACATTCGCTAAAACATGTACACACACACTTTGCTCAACCTATGCGTGTGTGTTTGTTAACGCTTGCAAATTTAGGTGCTGGTGCATTTGCCTGTGGTTGTTTTCCTTCTCTTCATTTGTGCAAACAGCTTTAACCTTTTAGACCGGCTCTCTTGCACTGCCATTTCTAACCTTCCCATTTCCATGTGTGTGTGCATGCATTCGTTTCTCCTTCCCAGTCTGTATGGTTGAAATATTGAGTGGCACACCTGCATGCTTGTATATTTGCGACCGTGCATTCATATGCCAGTTTATAACAGTGCATTTGCTTTGCCTGAAATGATCTAAGTCCACACACATACACACACATGTGCTCCGCCCTCACTGATAAACACCAGCTGAGGCTCGAGCCATAAAAATGGACGGCACACTCTTCCTGTCGCTTCAGATATACACATGCAGTCAAGCACCTCGAGATCTACAGCATCGTTTGATGTTTTCCTGAGGTCTCTGATGGCTTTACACAGACAGATGGTTTCTAGAGAGCTCTTGATTGTGTGCAAAATGTGTGCATCAGGGCCTATGTAAAGCATATTTCTGTTGTTTGCTCTGGCTTGGTTAATATTTTTATTCAGTTAAATTTAACCACAGCATCTGCTTTCATTTTAAAAATTCCAGCGACCGGCTGTAAGAGGCTACATATCCCACAGCCACCATCTGAATCAGTCTTATCTGTTTCTCTGCCACTGTGCGTCAGTTTCTCTCCCTGCTCAGTTGATTTCTCTCATGTCTTATTGTATTTATTTCCCTCTCGCTGTCTCTCTTTCCAGCTCTGTCCTTGGGGGTTTGCCAAGGCAGATAGAGCCTACAGTAGGTGTTAATTAGAGAGAGGTAAGGGTAGAGACAAGGGGAAGAATGGAACAAACAAGAAAGATGGGAGGGAAATGATGCTTAGAGCGAGAAGACAAGAAAGACGAAAGCCGTGAAGGTCCAATAGTGTTTGAGAGGCGATCACTGGGGATAGACAGATGCAAAAAGGAGAGCTGAGTGGAAAAAACACACATCGGCATACATCTCCATTTGCCAGGATCACACTCTGTGCTGAGTAACCCAAGCGTTCCTTCATTCGGCTTTAGTGAGTTGTTTTTTTTTCATCAGAGGTGAGGCAACAAAAGGTCTTTACAGTGCTTTACCACTCGGTCTCAAGGGTACCTGGGTAAATGTCATTCAGTTAGATCAAACGCACACCTGCCGACATTGTTTTCGCACTTCAATCTGGAGGAGTGCTGAGCTCAGGCAGCACATCAACAACAAACTCAAGGGCAGGAAATTAACCTTTTTTTATGTCCACTGGCTGCAGTTGCTTATTTATTGCAGAGCTCATCTGTCATTTCAACATTTCAATGATTTGATTGATTTTCTAAATAGAGGAGAAAACCCTGATGATGATTGGAGATTTAGTCAGCCAGACAGTTACCATGAGCTTTATACATATTTATATGTGTATAAACTCACTGTCCATTTTTAGGTACACCTTGCTACTAGTGGACCATCGTTTGTCTTTAGAACTCTTTGTGGTGTCGATTCAAGGTGCTGGAAACATCCATATTAACATGATGGCATCACACAGCTGCTGCGAATTTGTGGGCGACACCTTCATGATGCGAGTCTCATTTTTCGCCACATTGCAAAGGTGTAGGGTTGGGTCTAATTTGTATTTTAACCATTCTGATTCCAATTCTTCTTATTGATTTTGGTTCTACAATTTTTGATAGTGATTCTTTTGTGGTGCAGGTGGTTAGGCTTACAACCACAGTAAAGTCCTGCTTATACATTAACACTTGTACAACAATAATCTAATAATATAGTCACTGGAGACATTTGTCTGCATTGTGTACTTTCACTCCTAAAACACATTGTACATTTTACTGATTATGCTGACATGCTTGAACTTTAGGTAACATTTTAAAAGCAGGACTTTTACAGTGTGGTGTTAGTAAGTAATTTATCTTAAATGAAGGATCTGGGTACTTTCTCCACCTCTGCCCATCTGTCAAAGTCAAAGTAAACAAACACTGAATAATTACATTAAATAATATAGTTACTATGTTTTTTTAACCATTGAGGTTTAAGAAAGGTGGTTGATGTAGATTTGTTGTCTAAAGTGAGACCCTCACCCCGGTGTGTGAGTGAAGTACCAGCATGTTGCTATAACTAGAAGTAGATGCACCTTAGTCAGCTGTAAAGTGCCATGATTGTGTGCTGGTGCTAATCTCAGCTGACTTAGGGGAAAAGGCAGGGTACAGCCTGGACAGGTTACCAGTCCATCAGGGGATCAACATAGGGACGGACAATCAAGCATACTCACACCTACATCCAATTTAGAATCATCAATTAACCTCTGCATGTCTTTCAACTGCGAGACGAAGCTGGATCACCCGGTGAAAACCACGCAGAAACAGGGAGAACATGCAAACTCCACACAGAAAGACTAGTCGACCCAGAGATCTGAACCAAGTATCTTCTGTCTGTGACGCGCTGCAGCACTGTGCCGCCCTGTTTCAGAACCAATAAGCATAACTGAAGTTAAACTTTCTTAATATAGTTCTTGTTGTCATGTTCAAGTACGTATTAGAAAATTGGTACCCTGTGGTCATAAAGGGGTGGACATAGTTGCAATACTATTCAGGTAGGCATTTAAATGATGCTGACCTGGTAATAAGAGTCCCAGAGTGTGCCAAGACAATATCCTCCATCATCCCAACACCACTACCAGCAACAGCCTGAATTGTTGATGCAAAAGGCAGGATGGATCCATGTTTTCATGTTGTTTACCCCAAATTCTGATCATACCATGTGAATGTTGCAACAGTAACCGAGATTCATCACCTGGTTTCTCTAATCTTCTTTTATCAAAATTTGGTGAGCCTGTGCCCACTGTAGCCTCAGTTTCCTGTCTTTAGCTGACAGGAGTGGCACCCTGTGTGGTCTTCTGCTGCTGCAGCCCATCTGCTCAACGTGTTATGCATTCAGAGATGCTGCTCTTGTTCTTGTTTGTAACAAGTGGTTATTTTAATCACTGTTGCCTTTCAGTCAGCTCAAATCAGTTTGGCCATTCTTCCCTGACCTCTGTCATCATTAAGGTATTTTCACCTCGAGAACTGCCATTCTCAGAAAACCCGACAGATGGTTGAGCATGAAATTCCGAGAAGATCTGCAGTTTTTGAAATGCTCAAACTAGCCCATCACTTATATTACCTTTGTTCTCCATTCTGATGCTTGGTTTGATGTTTTCATGTCTAAATGCTTTTTGTCTCTGTGACGTGATTGGCTGATTAGATATTTTATTTACTGAGTAGTTAAACAAGTATCTAATAAAGTGGATGATGAATGTATACAGTATGTATGTTGGTCTGATTTGTGAATGAATGCCTCTCATATGTTTGGAACAGTCTTCTTTTATGTCACTATATGTCAGTGAATGTGTGGTGCATTGAAGTGTTTTTCCACACATTTCTGGCCTACACAGAAATGTCGACATCCCTCAGTTAAACTTAGGAAGTCTATTGAGATAAGATGCCAAATCTATTCACCACATAAAATCTTTGAGGTTGGGCCGCCGTTTAGCTCGCTGAGTTAAGGCGTTACCATGTGGGCGCAGGTCGCCAGCAGCGGTCATGAGTTCGAGTCCGGCTCAAGACCCTTTGCTGCATGTCACTCTCCTCTATACCCCCTTTCTCTCTCTCTCTCTCTCTCTCTCTCTCTCTCTCTCTCTCTCTCTCTCTCTCTCAATAAAAATGGGAAAAACTCCCTAAAAAAATAAAATATCTAAAAACAAACTCTAACATGACTCTTTGTTAAAATGTCTGTTTGTTTAATTAAAAAGGAACTTATAGGCCATTGCTTATGATGTTTATTAAGTCTGATGGTGCCATGGGCAGAATATTGCTTAAGCGCTATAGATTTAAAAAAAAAAAAAATCAATAATCTGAAAAATGCTCCATAGTGGGTATATAGTAGCAAAAACAGCACAAACTTTCATGAGAAAGGCAAATGAATCGGAATTAAATTGTACAAGAGGAACTGAATAGTAGTATGCAGCTTACTGAGGCATGTACTAAAAGAAAACACTAAATCAGAATTGCAGTTTTCATTGTAACTTATCATACACCCACTCAGCAAACAGCGAATCACAGACCGGCCAGTTAACAAACTCAGAAATAGCCCTGCCATGAATTACATGCATCAGTACATCAAGGCAGACACATTTACAACAAAATGAAAAACAGCTTTAACAGAAAGTTCAAAGAGACTGAAAATAAACACCACACAGGCCTGATCCCACCAATGGTGAACTATTTCCTGTCAGAATAAGTGTCAAAATAGTTAATATGCAACAAACGAATGTAGTTTCGTAGTTAGTCTTCATGGTAGAAGGACCTCTGCGTCGTGCTCATTTTCAGCCATCTGCCATCCTTGTTTTTTATTTCTCAGAAAGCAACATATGCAAGTTAATTTGATTGTTCTTTTGTCTGACTTCCAGAATTTATGGATGTTATTTATCAGGGTTTTTTTCTTTAGCTGAATATAAGCATATAAAACAGTTGTGCATATCTGGTCTGTTTGCAATGTGCCTTGGCCTTAAAGCCTAACCAGGATTTGTTAGATACCACTGTATTAAGTGTTCTGGTCACACCCGAAAGTAAACTGAAAGATAAGTTAAATGTTCCTTTTTTTTGTCAAGATAAAGACTGAGAAAGAAACACAGAGCTGGAATCTGCGCAGTCAGAAAAGAGAAATTGAACTTTGTTTGAAAAAATACAAAGAAAGTTTATTTTTCATACCAACATAAGTTCTTTAGACTACTCTATTTTTTTTTAAATCTGTTTGCACTGGAGGCACCTTCCTGATGAATTGGTGCTACCTAGAATAATGAAATGGGAAATTAATTACATTTTTCACAGTGTGGCAAATCGAGCACTAGTCTGATCAAATGAGCATCAACAAAAGATTTATTAACATTAGAAAAGCCATTAGGTGTAACTTACACTTACAAACCCTTCATTTAAAGTGTGATTCATGAGAATGGCGAAATAAAGTGCTATTTTTTATCTTGTAGTATTTAAGGGTCAACTTTTGTTTCATATTTTCGTCCCCAGCTCATAGTCTAATGTTCTCTCAAGCGCTGCCACACTGGTCATAGATTCCAACTCAGAAACTGGAATCAGAAGTCATATCAACAAAAAAAAAGTATGTTCTGTTTTTTAAAATAACCATCCATATCTTCTGCTTGTCCCGGCATTGTTCTGTTTTTAATAGTTTAACGGGGAGCCTCACTCCTACACACGATTCAACTTGACCCAGAATATGGAGGGTGACAACAGCCAGGTGGAGATGAAACTGTCGTCCGACGTGGATGAAGAGGTTGGGGGAAACGGTGTTGGAGACCACCTCAATCTCAATCACAACTCCAACCGCAAACCCTATGTGGCTCAAAAGTTAGGACGCACACCCAAGAACCTCTGCTTCATCGCAGCTGCTACCTTCCTCATCTTTATCATCGGTAAGATGGGTCAAATGAAGAAGCTGTGTTAAGTTATGTTTGCATTGATTGAAAATAACTTGTGGAGCTCCTCAGGGATCAATTTTATATTTATTTTAGATTTATATAAATCTGTAGTTGTAAAGGGGAGGCTCAGTATGTCTTTACTCATAGATCGACAGTTGTCTCCCGTCTGTGTCCCGACAAAACAAGACCAGTGTTTGTTTGTTTTTACCGTTTTAAACCGTGTTTGGAAGAATCTTGAAATATTATTTATAAGTTTTAAGATTCAGATAGAGAAACTATGTTCTGCAGGACCTACATTGCCTGTGCAAAGGCAAGTGACTTGGTGCCACCTTAAGGCTCATGCGAGGAATGTCACCAAATTTGACTTCAATTATCTGAAAGAAACCACTCAACTATGATAATTTTATTTCTCTATCAGAGCAACATGAAGACACTAGCGCAAGCTTTGTTTTTTCCTACATCTAGCAGTCAGGTTGGCATGTAATAGTAGTAAAATATAGTTTACTAGATACAGAAATTGTTTCTCAGGAAAAGGAAGGTATATACTCAAAATGAGAGCCCGAATGATACAGATTTTCTGGGGCTGATACCAGTTTTGTAAGTGAGATGTATATCTTCTGATATTCTTTGTGTGTATATGTACAGTATAACATACAGGCAGAAAGGGCTTAAATGCTTACACTCAGTTGACAAGTTATGCAACTACCTTATTTGATTAGCTAGGTAGCTAATGTAGAATACATGTGTGAGAAGCAAGAGTGACATGACGGTTGTTACAGCATAGTAAAAGATGGGGATGTTGTTTGTTTTCTTTCCGCCAACTAGGTAGTAATATTATGTGAAATTAACACTCAACAGACTCTATCCACCACCACACTATCGTCTGCTGAGCTGCAGATGCTCTGATGCTTGTTTTCAATGTGCTACAATTACTGACTACACTGTTTAAAATACAGCTGGCAAGCTACGTCACTAACATAGGAAACCGATAAGGATGAGTGACATGGATCTATGCGCTCTTCCTCCTTTCTAGTGTAATTGTTCCTGTCGGTCTCTGATTGTTCCTCATTTGAAACTGCTGTTACTTTCAGGGTACCTGATCGGCTACCTGGTTCATCGGAATAACGTCTCGCCTCCCGCTTGTGCCCCCTATGTTCTGCCTGCTGAGAAGACTGTTGTTCGTGAGACAGGCTCTTCCCCCTTCATGGACTGGGATGATGTCAAAAAGCTCCTTGCGCAAAAACTCACTGCATCCAAATTAGATTCTGTCTTCAGGTGAATAAAACCCCCAAAATATTGCCTGTGAAACAATGTAGAGTGCAGCATTTTTCAAAGTAACTGTTTTGTTTTCTTGTCTCTATTTTCTTTTCCCCGTTGTTCTATCACAGTGACTTTTCTAGTACTCAACACCAGGCTGGCTCTCCGGGTGATGAATATCTGGGAAACAAGGTGCTCAATAGGTTCAGACAGTATGGCATGAAGAGTTGGACTGATGAGCACTTTGTCAAGGTTCAGGACGCCCCAACGTCTGGCTTCAATAAATTTGTTTACAAGAACAATCCGGAGGAGCGTCCAAGCGGATTCCTTTCCTACAGTGCTACTGGAAAAGCAGTGGTAAACAACAAACTAAATTAAAAGGAGTAATTTTAACATTAAGTAGAGAAATTGCAGTGACATTAGTTTTTCTTTTGGGTCTAGGGTGCGGTGCTGTATGCCTATTACGGCCGGGAAAATGACTTCAGGATGCTGCGGGACAAGAGCATCAACATGACTGGCAAAGTCATACTGGTCAGAGCTGGAAGGATCAGCTTTGCAGAGAAGGTGGGTGGTTTCAGAAAGGATATAGAGCTTAAAATAGTACTGCAAACTTTCTTTTACTTCCATCTTTTTCCCCTCAATCATTCTAAAGTATGCGATTTTGTTATTTTACTCTCTGTAGATAATAAGCTGTAGTAAATAAGTTCGTATTTATTTCCTGTACAGCCCTTTCCATTGCTTTTCTCCTTTTTGCTTATAGGTAGCCAATGCTGCCAAAATGAACGCCTCCGCTGTGCTGATCTACCCAGACCCCACTGATTACAGTATTGGAGACAGCACTCAGATGTTTGGACATGTAAGTAAAGCAGAAAGATGAAACCCACTGAATTATACACTGTACAAAAGAGTTTCAGTACACTTAATGAGCATGAATTTAATGGTAGCTAAAGGTGCTGTGGAGCTACTTCTGCTGATAGTTTCACTTGCATTCATCTATTGTTGCTGTCTGGTATGCACCGAGAAATGTAGAAAAATGCCAGAAAAAGGGAAGACGAAGACGATAGAAATAAATAAAGGGAATACAAGTTTTAAGATATTAAAAAAATAAGCTTGGTGTTTTATTTTCTGAGAAAGGAGACGTTTTTGACATGTTAGGGCTGAAGGACACACACTTATGCATGCATTTGTAGTCTGAACATAACTTTATCCATAAGAGGAAACGGTTGCACTTTAAGAGTGAATTTCATTTAGGTGCTCCACCAGTTAAGTAACCTATTATGATAACCAAAATAAGTAGATGGTCCAAAGTTGTAAATTAAATTATTTTGAGAACAATACATGATTTTTTTTTGCTTAAAATTGCCTCAATAAAAATAAAAGCCTGCCCTAAATGGTACATTTTCAATTTCGTTTCCTTAAGTTCAACTTTAGAGGGCTCAAAGCTGCAGTGAGGAAGCATTCAAAATGTAAATTAAAGCTCATCTTTCCATCTAAGCTTTTTCTTCGTATCTCCCTCAGGTCCACCTGGGCTCCGGGGATCCCTACACACCAGGCTTCCCCTCCTTCAACCACACCCAGTTTCCTCCTGTACAGTCTTCAGGCTTGCCAAAAATCTTGGCTCAGACCATCACACAACGTATGGGAACCACCATTCTGAGGTAAGGTTCTCGTACACTGTGAAATGGTGCTTTTAAAACCAGAAAATATATACATCATCTTTTGTCATTTATCATGCACTGTGACTAAGGTTGTCTCTGTGGTATCTTACAAAGGATTAATGTTGTTTGTTTGCATCCCCACAGGCAGCTTGGTGGTACGAATATGCCAGACGGCTGGGACGGCTTCAACAGACTAGGAGACGAGAGTGACATTATTACTCTGGAGGTCAACAACGTTCTTACTGAGAAGAAAATCCATAACGTCTTCGGGGTGATCCAAGGCTTTGTGGATGCAGGTACAGTGAGATGCCTTTTGAACGGGAGAGAGATGCTGCAGGAATTCAGTTTCTTGAAGAGAATGACAAATGTCCTGACTGTTTTTAGATCGATATGTGGTTATCGGTGCTCAGAGGGATGCATGGGGTCCAGGTTTTGCTGCGTCAACCGTTGGCACCAGTGTCCTTGTTGAGTTGGCCCGGTCCATCTCAGAGATGAAGAACGGTGAGTCTTGGTGGCAGCTGATGTTTAGTTTTTAATGTGAAAAAATGAAGGATTTTCACTATAATATTGATGGAATGGATGTACACTTTTGGTGAATGTAAACGTGTTCTTCACTTTGGCAGATGGATTCAAACCAAGGAGGAGTATTGTGTTTGCTTCCTGGAGTGCTGGGGAATATGGCAGTGTTGGCGCCACCGAGTGGTTGGAGGTGAGAAGTGCATCACACATTTAATGTCTAAGGTTTTCCCAGCTGCATTTTCTCCACCAGCAATTTATCTGTAGCAATAATGAATGGTGAATGGTGTTTGTACTTTTACTCTTGTACAGTCAATTTAATTTGCTTTTAAATTTATTTTATTTTATTTAGGGATATCTGTCATCTCTGAACATGAAAGCCTTCACCTACATCAACCTGGATGGCATCGTAACAGGTATTCACTGTCCTAATTAAACACATCTTGCACCTCCTTTGTGTTCACGCTTCCTGCTACAGTCTAGATGTGACTATTTAATATTTGAGATCATCCTATCTATAAAATATATCACTGTATGTATTTTCCACAATAACTCAATTTAAGTCTTCTTTTTCAGGTCAGAATGGATTTAAAGTAGCTGCCAGTCCCTTGATGTACAGCCTGATCGAAAACACTCTTAAAGAGGTAAATCCACAGCAGATCTTTCAGTACAAATAATTCCTTTATTAATTTTGCTTCTTAATTTTTCCGAATGTTAAGTTAAATGACACATGTATTTGCTTTGTCCTTAGGTGAAGTCCGACAAGGATGTGTCTCTGTCCTCTCTATTTGCAAGGAGCAACTGGGAAACAAATGTGTAAGTGTGTTGGTCAATTCAGATCCACAAAGATTAGTTGCTTATGAGATGTCGCAAACTTTTTTCACCAGCATCACATCTGCAGCTCACTTTTTGCAAATGTTCTCTGTCTAATCTTGTTTTTCCATGTGTTACTTTCTAAGGTTGGAGCCTCTGAAGATGGACAATGCTGCATATCCTTTCCTTGCCTTTTCCGGCATTCCTTCAGTCTCATTTAGATTCACCACTGGTGTTTCTGTAAGTTATTCTTCTGCAATACAAATCTTTTGCAGCGATTTTGTAAACGATAACTGATGACAGCTGATAAGAGTTTGGTTCCCCCAGGGATGTATTTTTCCCTACTCAAATTCTTACAATCCTCTGATTTCCCTTCCCAGGACTACCAGTACTTTGGCACACTGCTGGACAACCGGGAGAAACTGAATCGTGTCACGTCTGGCCAGGTTCCTCAGCTGGCTGAAATGGCAGGACGATTCGCTGGTCATATAGCACTGAGGCTGATCCATGACCATCTGCTGCAGATGGACCTGAGGAAGTACGGCAGTATTATACGTCTTAACGTGGCTCAGATTAATGGGAAAGTCAAGGCTGTTCAGAGGGTGAGTTGTCTTGCAAACCAACATAATATTTACCTTTTGTGAAAGAGAGCAGCTGAACAAATCGACTGGCTTGACTGCTGGTTTACTTAACTGTTAACTATGTTTATGTCCCTGTTCAAATTCCATCTCTAAAAAGAAGCCAGTTTACCTGTTTTAGTGCCATTTAATTTGTTTTTGTCACTGGTTTATCTGGTTGCTGCTTTAAATATATAATGCTGATATGCCCAGAAGATGCACATCCATTTAGTTTTGTTTATTAAGAAAACTAAATTGGATGTTACGTGTGGTTCCAGATGCAGCCCCAGCTATTGCCCAAAGCCCTGACAGTGCAGTGGTTGATCTCAGCCTCTGGCTCCTACAGTCGTGCATCTAGCAACCTGGCAGAAGACATCCAGAACAGTGACCTGGAGGACGTGGAGATGTGTCGCATCATCAACGACCGCATCATGACGGTAAGAACTCTGCAAACTCTGGCTCAACTCTTAGCAGATACAAATAGTGGGGTGACTCGAGAAATGAATTGACACAACTTAATGTAGACTAACGTAATGTCACAGTAAGTGTACTCTCTTCCAAGGAAACACTACAATGTTACAATGTTACAATTTCATTTGGCAGACGCTTTTCTCCAAAGCGACGTACATCTGAGAAAGAACAACACAAGCAAAGATCTAGATAGAAGGCGAAAAAGACCAGGAAGAGCAGAAACTCTGCTTTAGGTCCTGATTGGGCACAGTGCTGACAGACAGTGCTTGAGAAGTGCACAGTTTTGATAATAGGAATAACAACAACAACAACATCCATATGCAAGGCTGATAGCATCATCAGCATCACTAAGTGCGTAAATATTCATAAAAGAGCTG
>OMNN01063342.1:3517-18451 GCA_900302755.1 Chromis chromis | reverse complement strand
GATAAAATAAATAGATATAAAATAATATAATACAATAATAGAAAATACACAAATAAAACATTTACATCAGCAAAAACTAAAGAAAACCTATTCAATTTAAATCATTATTGAATAATCTAAATCATGAGGTAAAATAATAATATAACAAAACAAAACAAAAAAAATTCTATAAATAATACCTGATAAACATTTACTATTTAAATGAAACGAAAAGATGTTTTGCAAACTTCTTCATGAAATTAATTGTATTTTCACATATGGATGTTGCTCTCACTTACTCTGAGATATTATTTTGATTATTTTTTTAAAACAGCCTGATTATTGCCAATAATTAAAAAAAAGCAGGACAAATTTGAATTAGAGAGATTATATATGTGCGTGTGACACATATTACAAAAAAGTTAGTTTTGTTTCCCATTCAAATGAATGAATACATCTTCATATGACTCCCATGTTGATAGAAAGAAGTGATTCTGCATGTGGACATTCTTATGAGAAAATACAGAGGCTTATTTTGTTTCTTCAAAATATTACATCAACATACCTCAGAGCCACTGGTTTTGCTTCCTCCGACCAGTAAAATGATTCAATGCTATTAAAAGCTGAACAAGGCCACTATTATCCAAGAACTGGTACTTCTGTGTGTTTAAAAAAAAAAAGTAATCATTTATTATAATGTTGCTTTGAATCATTTATTTATTTCAGTGAGATTCCTATGAAAATTCCACAGTGGGTGAATTGGATTTCTGTTCTTAACCCCCTCAGAGAAATTTAGTGTTCTCACAGATATTCAACTCTTTTCCACTGAAAATAAAGTGTAGGGTGAGATGTTTGTGACCGAGAGCAAACTAGTACAATACCGCTTTCATCGATGCAGTCACACGTGGAGGTTGAAAATGGCACACAGGCAAAACCATTTACACTATGTAGACCAAAATAGGCTTAAGTGGTTTTGTGAAATAAACAGCTGTGTGTTTCTCTTAGCCTGCAGGCGAAGAACTTAATTTTGATTGGTCTGTTTTATTTCTGTTTCCGTTTATTTGCTCTTCACCAGAATCAGATGCCACGGGACCTTCTTTAACTGAATTGCACTTGTAAGCCGTTGAGCTGTCCTTCTCTGTGAGCTCAGTAAGTTCAGTCTTCTTTAGATACCATCATGTTAATCTTGAATATGTTTTTGAAGACAGTGTTTTAATCCAAAGCAAGCTACATCGTACGATTATACTAAACAGATTTACTAGACTGAGTGAAATTCTATATCTGTAAAACACATAATGCACAGCAGCAAAATGCTAAAAAGCAAAATCATAGGCTAGCACTTCTGATAATATGTTCAAGGTCCTGGGTATTACATGATGTGGACAATTTCTATGAATAAAAACAATAAAGGTGAACCAGACTAGAGGACTGTAGAGCTCACACACTCCTGAAAAATGCTCCGATATGCAGGGCTTTCTTGCATAGGTATTTGTTTTTGGTTTCAGGAGAATCACCGGCACAAAATTGATGAGACCTGAGAATCAAAAAAAGTCTATTCTTTTAAACCAGTTATGTAAATTGGAGTTTCATTTGCCCAGGCATTATAGACATTATTTAAATCAAATGGTCAGAAATAACAGGAAAATTCACAGATTTCTGTCAAATAAGGTAACACAGACTCAGCGCCTTTACTCTAAGCAGACAAATCATGCTTTTTGTTGTGCATTGCCACCCCCCAGAGGCCCATTCTAAGCCAGGAAAAATCCTGATATGTATAATGGTATGACATGTAAGGGGTTTATGAGGAATGGATCAGTAATATTTCCAAAAAATATACCTAATATGTTGAAGAAATGAACACTGATCTATCTACAATATGACATTCATACAAATCACTGAATAAAACAGTTGTAATAAGTGGGTGTTGGGTGTCTGAATTCAGTATCATCAGTTCTCTTTTGTTAGATTGAAAGCCTTTGTTCTGTTTCTCTGCCATCAGCTTGTCAGTCAGTAAACAGCTGAATGCAGAATGTTTGAGCTGTTGGCAAAATGTGCAGTTAGATTGTAAATACTGACACCTAGTGGTGCAAATGTCTGACTGCACCCTGTGGTTGTCTTTATGAGGTGTGTTATTGAGATAGAGTGAGAAAGAAGCAGCACAGACTCATGAAAATCTACCTTTATTTGGATGCAAAAACTCACAACTTAAAGCGATACTGTAGCAGGAGGAGAGGAATACTGATTGCTGGTTGGTTGTATGTCTGACTGTTTGGCTGTTTCGTCATCCCCGTTTTGATCATCAGAAGAGGACCAGGTAAGCACTGACAACAAGCACTCAAAATAAAAGCTGTTCAGTCAAGTACACTGGACATTATCAGAGGATTATGTCAGAAGTCTGACAATAGATTGTAGCTTTTTCCTTGTCAATCTTCAGCCCTGGCTTCCTGTAAAAGGTCATTTTGGCAGTTTTATTTTTCCTATATTTGATTTGATGGTTAGAAATTGGTCCGAGCCCACACGGTTAAATTTATCCTCTGATAATGTTCATGGCCGAAGAAGTTGCTTGATTTTTGTTACATATAAAACCGTCTTCACTGTTTTAGCTGCCTTACACATAGCAATCATTTCTCATGTTGTCAACTGAGAGTGGCCTGGAGTCACAGATGGAATAGAGTGGGGACTGCGTAAAAACTCAGTCTGAGGTAAAATTCTCCAAGAAAAACGATAAAAACATACACAGAAAGCAAAGCATATTAAAGCAAAGCCTAAAGGCCTAAAGTAATAATACTGAAGACTGAACATAATCTATTTATTTTCTGTACTGTAAGGTAACTTAGGTAGTTGTCACATTTTGTTCCGTTAAATCTTGCAATATAAACCGATGGTTTGATCCACAGTATGAGCTACATTCCATCATGGTGTAAACGGAAATATACACAAGGCATCTACTCGAAAGGATTGTATCAAAATGTTCTAAAAATATCTCTGGTTGGTTTCACAAAAGCAAACTGTATCAAAAGCATTGGCCGAGAGCAAGCAATATAATAGGCTTAAACCCTTTTACACAACAAAAAGCAGGACAACCAATCACGTCGCTTTGATTGTGGACCTATGGAGTCCCATACAGCACATGCAATCCATTAAACTCAACACAATCAAAACACAATACGGAAAAAAGAACTTTTACAGCTGAACATCAGAGAGACAACCTTAGTTGGTCTATTTGTGCTTCATACAGATTAGGCCTGGCCTGTCTATACAACAATCATGGGCTTCTTACTTCACAGATGTGTTCAAGCTACTGTTGAGAGCAGAGGCGTCGCAGAGCAAGAAACTCCGAGGAACGTCACCCACATGTACGAGGATATTAGCTTTTGATTTATGGCGCAGTTGTTTATGCAACTCCTTCCCTGCTACACACCCTCCAGTGTGTGTCATTGGAAACGTTGATTGTGTGCTCGTCAGATTCTCCAGAGCTCCGCATTGATTTTTCTGATGGCGTGGTTCTATTTCTGGCCCCTGTGCCCTCAGTATCACTGGCTCTGTGACGCCTCTGAATGAACGTCTATGTGGCCTTAATGCAGAAGTTGTTGACTGTAAACATCATGGGCCATGAGGACTGCACAGGCAGCATGGTAAAACTGTAATACTGTAGATTGCACAGAAATCCTAATTAGTTAATTAATAACCTAATTGTTATACATTCCTATGTTCCATAACATTGCACATGCCTTTAATGAACACTTAGCACCATGCAACCTGAAGATGAGGTGACTCCTGAATGCATCAAAGTCGAAACAGGCCTTCTGTAATGATTTTCTTTTTTACATTAAAAGTGAGAGTCAGTGAGGAAAAAGGCTAGATGCTAGTTAACTTATATTTTCATGTGAACTTTTATATCAATATACTGTTAAATATTAGGCTGGCATTTGATTATCTCTGTAGATTTAAATTATGCTGGCACTTATACTGTAAAGGGCCCTTAGGATCAACACTAACTTCAGTTAGACTGAACTTGAATTTCCTTACAGCAAACTGACACCACTGCAGGCGATCTGATTATACTTCAGTTTAACCTCTCGATAACTGTACAATCAGTATGTGAGGGAGCTGTGTGAGACCAAGTGCAAAACAAGGTCTTGATGACTGAGACTCCAGCAGTGCAAATGAAATGACGCCGGGAGTGCGGGCTCAGATTGTTTCAGGCCTGGCTGCTGCAGCTCTCCGGGAACGTGTGGATTAATAAAGAGTGGGATGTTTTTGGAGGGCTATCTTAAAATCCCAAAGACGTACGATAAGCACAGATATCATGTCACCCCACATCAGTCCTTGTCTGAGCGAGCCTGCCTGGGATGAGGAGATTAACGCGGTTTTGAACTTGTTAAAGGGTGAGATTGAGATGATGCTAGGTACAGTGGTGCATACCAACAGAGGCGGTACAGTGTACAGTGGTGTGTCTCGGTCTGGGCGTCGCGCTCACTCTACTCCTCGGCTGTGTGAGACAACTGCTTCTCATACAGGCTGAGGACGTGATGCACAAACTGGTACTGCTCACACGTCTGGATCATCCCACCCCTGAGAAACACACACAAAAAAGACAAAAACAGTAAATTTAGAAAAGAAATGCGTGCATTTATACATTTAAAGGTCCTATATTGTACCCCTTTTTAACAAGCCAGTGCAAGAATGTGTATTTCAGGCCTGTTCCAAACTGTATTTGTAAATCCAAATAAGCTGCTGCTGCTCTTGTGGCATCAAAAACCTGGACGGCTTGTTCAGAGACAAACTTTCTGATCTTTGGAGAAAGGAAAGAAACAAAAGGATGGTGTTTTCACATATTTTGTGGCCGTCTAGACACAGCAGAGACATGAAATTATGTTAAAAAACAAGGATTTTGCATGATATCGCCCCTTTAAGTGTGCAATATCTTTGATTTATTATTCAGCATTAGCCATGCGTGCTGTCACGTTATGTTTTAGAACGATATTGAACTTCATTTCATAATGCTAGGTTGTCACCTAAATATGCATTTCCTTATGGTGATCTTATCTCCCAAGTACTTTATGTTGCTCTACTCCTTAAAGGAACAGTTCACCCAAATTAATTTTATTTGATTTGCACCTTGGCTGTCAGTATTTTGGTCAAATTCTACATTATCACATTATGGAGGCAGATTTTACTGGTTAATATAACACCTCAACACATGCATGAGAACACTGAAAAAAAGGAATTGTTAGACCAACTTAAATTAATTGCTTCAAATGGTGACACACAATTGAATTAAGTTTACCGATATTAGGTTAACAAGTAATATTAATGCCACCGGTTGAAGTTAGATGTACCCAGATCATTTGATTCCTCTTACATGATCTTTGCTGCAACTTTGCTTTGCCCAAACGTGAAATGTAAAACATGATTTTGTCTCTAAATGTACTGTTCTTTTATTTTCTCTACCCTATAATCCTGCTTGAAGAAAACAGTGACTGAGTTGCAGCAGAAACATTAGAAGAAATGTTGAGCCATGATATCAGATGCACAGTATTAAAGACCAGTTTATAAGGACAAGGTTGATAGAATCTGCAAGTTGATATGATCAACAAAATTAAATTGTCATCAACCAAGCAAGAAGATAAATGAGATTCATTTGAAATTATACTTTACTTCAACTAAAGCTCAAATACGCCTTTTACAATGACAGGCTGCACTTATTAACAGTGCTGCACAAGAAAAATCTACAAATACATTATATTAACATGCTAACATGCTAACTTGCTGTTGTTTAGAAGAGATAATGTTTTCCATGTTCCATAGCACCATTTGTACCATCTCACGTACCATGTCAGTAGTTTTGCATTACTTTGTTTAACAAAAACACTGGACAAATGAACATGTTGAACTGATGCTGGTGCTTGGTGCTTTGTATCTATATTATCCATATTGTGTAAATCACATTTCATGGCAGTTCATCTGTTAATTATTGAGACATTTCCCTCTAACTACAAATGTCAACCTAATAGTAGCACAAAAGGAAAAGTCAGAAGATCAACAGTGTCAGTTTTCATCCTTTCAGGGTCCATGAATGTCTCTACAAAATGTCAAATGTTTTCTGTGTTTAAGCCATTTTTTTTTGCTCTCTTGAAATAAAACTGGGTCACCTTTAAACAGAAAAGAATAAATTGTCATCACATTTTCATCATGCAACACAACAGCCATAACACAGGTATAACTAATAACACTAATAATGTTGAATCTTTTGATTATTTATCTCACAGAGATATATAAAATAAAAAATCTGGAATCAACATGTACACCATTTCCAAGTTCCCACAGGTGTTATCAATACTAGAAAAAATAGTGACTTTGATTTTTAAAATTAGTTTCTAGACTTGTATCTTCTCTGCCTTGTGTAAACACTGCCTGCAGTTCAGCCCAGTTCAGCTGAAAAGTCCTGGAATTTGTGACTGTTGACTGCAACTGAGTCACTAATTGCTTCCTGGCTGCCACCAACATTTTTCACACAATGTGCTCAAGGCTAATGTTTGTTTTTTTTTAATTTTAAAATGAAACCGAATAAAGTGATTTTAATACTAGAAAAGCACTCAGAGAGTGCATACCTCCACCAAGCAGCTCATTTCCACTGGGAAATGTTGACGAATCCTTCAAAAAATTCCTGGATCCAGATGGTAATCCAAAAAATCAAAAATTTAATTATCTGTTCCTTGTCCCATTATCAACATTTCCTGAAAATCCGTTCATAACTTTTCAAGTTATCTTACTAACAGACACAGATAAAAACATAACCTCCGCTTGGCGGAGGTAATAATGTCACAAATTTAATCTTTGATTTGATTAATTTTTTGAGCTGGACAGTGTCACAGATGATGCATTCACAGACCGTAGGAAACTTAAAAATCAGGTGATCTGTTTATGCAGTTTCTGGTTTTGATAAATTGAGTAATTTTAGTGTTTTTTTTTAAATGATAACCAGCCGGGTTTTGGGGGGTTCAGATGGTTAAGAAATGGTCTAGCCCTCTATTGCATTCTTAAATCTTGTGAATTAAAAGCTAAAAATATGATAAAAACAAAAGTTAAAATTATCATTTTATAGAAAATGAAAAAAACCTGGAATCAACATATGCAACATTTTTCCAAGTGTGCCTTGGTGTAACAAACACTAGAAAACTAAATCTCTACACGCTGATGGTATTTTACTATTTACATTTTTTATTTGTTTCTATACATATCTCCTATCTGCTCTGTGTAAACACACAGCCTGCAGTTCAGCTGAATAGTTCTTAAATTTTTTGTCACATGATGTTAGTTTCAGCTGAGTCAGTAATGACTTTGTAGGTGCAGTGAGGAGCGCAGCGTGATTTATTTTTTAAATTTTTTAGTGAATGTGTTGAGAGCAAATAGTTTATTTTTTTCAAATTTTTAAAGGAGACATGTAGAATAAAATGATTTTGAATGATTTGGCTTACCTGATGGAACTGCATGCCACAGATGAGTAACTGAGGCATATTTGGAAAGATGAAAATCAGATGATTCTTTCTGTTTTTACAGTTTCTGGCTCTAATAAATGGTTTAATTTTGGCAATTAAAAAAAAAAATACAACATGTCTTTCAATCCCACCAGGGTGTTTTAGTGTTCGGAGGGTTAACACTGATATTTGATGGTCACACATTCAATAGTTTCCTACAAGGATTCCTTCCAGACTAAAGCTCCCAGCGACTTAGCTCGTGAATTGGAACCAAATCAAGTCAAACTGCCTTAAGCACGGATAAGAGCTTAGCATATCTCACCTGTCCAGACGAAGCTGGCAGGTGGCTCTCAGGATGTCAACCACACCCTCAGTCCTCAGCTGCTTGCACAGGATGGAGGTGGCGATGAAGCAGCCAGTTCGACCAATTCCAGCACTGCGGAGAGAGAATACATTGGATGGGATCTGTGTATTGATTAGAACTGATCCCGCTAATTTGATTAAAAAGCATATCCTCCCTGCGGAAATCAGAAATTGGAAGTGTATTTGCGGTTAAAAAACACAGCAGCAAGAATGCAAACTGGTTTATTATTGAACATGACCTCTTTATTTGTTTAGCACTGTACCTGCAGTGGACGATTGTAGGACCACTGGAGGGCGGGGCTTCCTCTCGGGCCCTTTCCACTTCCTGTACGAGCTCCAGCAACGGTGGAGCCTTGTCTGGAGTCTTCTGGTCGGGCCAGGAGGTGTACCAGTACTGTCTCAGACTGCGCTCCTCCTCCCCACACTGGTGCACACAGACACACAAACAGACAATCAGGCGTGAAATACGGATGCGATCATGTACATGTGTACATGAGAAAGACACATGGAGGATGATTTTTGATCAGCCTGTTGATCTGCATGTGTATCCAAATTGTTACCTTGGTGCTAGTTGCTACGACAACAATGAACGCAGAGCAAGACAGCAACAAAAAAAAAAAACAAGAGTGAGGGTTGCACAAAAAAAGAGCTTTCTCTACTGGCTGCACCGTGCATAATCAAATCCATCAGTGTCAGTTATTCCCCGAGTGTCGGCCTGCCAATAATTATTAATCCAATAGATAAACAAAATAACCAGAGGAGACGAATAAACAACAAGCTTTTAACACAGAGCACAGTTATGTAATGATCCCCTGGTGCTTAGTAATCAGATGAAGGCTGCATTTACTGAATTATCATGTTGGGCTTGCTAAGTGCCAACGACACCATGACCCTAAATTAAATGTAAAGCGCCCATCATGAACACACGAATGGAACTGAAAAGTGTGGCAACACCAGAACATTGAGCAACACACACATGCTGACAATCTGACTAAAAGAAAAAAAATCTTGGAGTTTGAGACCACAACATCCTATTCTTGTATGGTATTTTTATTACATAGTGTACAAAGTCAGCTGTCAGAAGCTGGTAAAAGTGGTGCTAAAGTCCAAAAACTGTTTAAATAGTTGTGGATTTGAAATATTCGCACTCGAGTTTTCTCGAGTAATAATATATCGAGGAATTTAATTTAGTTGCTCACAGAATTTGAAAATTATACAGTTAAAAAAAATCAACATTGACTTGTCTTTCCAGAAATGATATCCTTATATCTACATTACAGAGAGCCCACTTGCAGCAGGTTTTAAGCTGGAAGCTTTTATGCTGAAAGAATGCAGAATGGGAACAAAAAGTGAAGATAGGGAATCCATGTGTAAAAATATGGTCTATTTTAACTAAAAACACACAATCTATTGTGTTGTCCATCATTCAAACAGTCACTGATGTTTGGAAAAGTATCCGATCACTGAGACATGATTGGAGTAGTGAATTAGACCTGCTTATTAAAAAATGCTTAAACATTTTAAGTTTGCTTTTCAGAAAATGCATGTTTTGATGTGAACTATAGCTCTAAAAGATATTCTCGTCTATAAATGAGATGACTGGAGTTGTTTGTATGAATTGTTTTGGAAGACCAACGCAACACTCTGTACGTGTTTAAAGGGGCATTACATACAAACATGAAAGTATAATCCCAAAGGTGAAGAACAGAGGAAGAGGAGCTCGCCATCACTGAAGGGAAAACAAATTCTCAAGTTTCTCCTTCTGGATAATGTCAGGGAGGCAATGACCCTAAACATGGAAGTAAATCTATTCCAGAATGACTGCAAGGGTTCACTTACTTCTTTCACTAACACTTGGGATGTTTAACGGGTTTGTTCAAGACACTGAGGATTATAATTCTAATGTGTTGTATATTAAGCACGTTGTGTCTGTGTACAAATGGAACTTAGATTTTATGATCACTATTGCAGAAAACTAACTAATTCCAAGCATTCATGCACCTTTATCTCACCCCATGTTCCCACATTCCTAAGATATTTTTCAAAATTATGCCCTATTTTCCCAGTTTTTAGAAATAATCGTCTTCTTAAGATAAAAGTGGGGATTTTGTGTAAATGACAGGCCAAACCGCGTGGAAATATCTGCGTTTTCCCTTCCTGAAACGGGGTTTTAGAAATGTGAGACATGTGGGAATATAGGGTTGTGGGAACATAATGCTGACCCCCAAAACTACATCACATTTGAATCGTCCTCAGTTGTACTTTGTGCTTCCTCATGGTTACGCTGCATTTAGCAACATGCTAAGGCACTTAAGTGGGATGGTAAATGTTACATGCTTCACATTAGCATGTTAGTATTATCATTTTAAGCATGATAGCATACAGATGTAACCAGCACGTCTAGCACAGCTGTAAACTCATAGATTTGTTTTGAATTTTCTGAACCCCAAAACCCGCCGGCGTGTTTTAAAAGCATGGTGTCTTTGAAAAAAAGCAAAAATTACTCCATTTGTAAAGGCCAGAAACTGTACAAATGGAAAGTTCACAAACCTGTCATGAAAAAATAACTAAAGCTTAATATTGTCTAATTTTAAAATTTGGTAAAATATATTGTTTTCTCTAGCCAAATTTAGTAAAAACAACAACAACAACAACATGTCTGTGAAGATTCTCATTCATCCAGGTCGTGGTTATCCTCGTAGTTTTTCAATCGTAGCATCTGGACTTGTTTGAGTTAGCTCAAAGACGTTTCACCTCTCATCCAAGAGGCTTAATCAGTTCTTGTGAACGACCCTCATTGGCACCGTTCTCACCTGGCCACAAAAGTCCCTAACGAATCCAATTGTGAGAGGGAATGACCAAACGACTCACTTAATGAGGGAGGGGCAACACTCACCCAGCAGACTGGAGTTTCTATAGTGTTAATGGATCCTGAAGAGTATAAAGTCTGGAACTCTCAACCAGTCAGTTTAGAACTGATGAAGCCTCTTGGATGAGAGGTGGAACATCTTCGAACTAACTCAACCAAGTCCAGATGCTACGATTGAAACTATGAGGATAACAACAACAAAAACTAAATAATAAATATAATAAAATTAAATGAAATATAATATAATACAGCCATTAGTGACTCAGCTGTGACCAACAGCTTTTTGGTTGAACTGCAGGCGGTGGTCGCACAGAGCAGAGAGGAGACAAACAAATTAAAAATGTAAGTAGTAAAACATCTATTGTATGCAGTGTTATTATTAGTGTTTTATTATTTATACCATTATGCCTATGTTGTACTGCACAAAATACATTTTTGAATTCCCTTTCTCTACTTCTAGCCGTGGTTTTTGCTGTTTCCACTGAAGTGCATTATTTTATATTGCAGTAAAAATGAGCCCACATTGAGTTAAAATGTGACAGGAGCAAAAAACGCCCAGAAACAGTTTGGAGTTCAGAGGATTAACACTAATTTTAAATCTTTGCTTTCATTGTCTTCATAAATAAGGTTGAAATTGCACAACTAGACATCACTAGAGGTAAATGAGTACCTAGATATTTGCACTTTGTTAGCAATGCCCCTTTGATTTGTTGATTCAAAAAATGGTGTGCCTTCTCATGTGACATATTATCAGACTTCCTGTGTGTTACCTTCAGAGTAAACACCCTCAGACTGTAGTCATCCTCCTGGGTTACCGTGACGACAGTGATCTCGATGCCCTCGTGGGTCACAGTGTCCTCGGGCCAGTACTCAGCACATTTCTACAAGACGCAGTGGACACACAAGTTGAGATTTCTATGTCCATTTATCCAATAATACATCCATCATCATCATCATCATCATCATGCATGTCTCTGCAGTGACCTCGTTCTTCTCCTCCAGGTTGGTGATCATCACTATGATTGGGCATCTCTCCTGCCACACCATCCTCCAGAAGTCCCCCACTGTGTTCACAGTGGGACCCTGGGTGGCGATGTATGCACGCTCCTCATCGTCATAACCCTGCAGACATACAAACACACACATACCCAGGTTTGTCACACACAGCTATTTGTTAGCATTAATTAGCAAGGTCAGACTCATTGAGAGCAAATCAAATAACAGTGGCTACTGTTGTATCTGCTCCTCATCTGTGAGGTCGGATGCATGGGTTTGGCATGTATAGGTCAAAGGTCAAATTTTAGGTAAACGTTGATCTGCAATAGGACCTATATGTTTTTCTCCTCTGTCTTAATTTTTATGTTCAGTCCTGGTTACCTAACCAGCCCCTACAGTATATAAGCATTGTTAGAGGCTATGTGTGGGGGCTGATTCGATCTGGCTCCTGGATCACGCCCGGACATCTAAGCTGTCTGTGATGCTGTACTTGCTTTAATAAACCTTTTTTATATATAAACAAGACGGTATCAGCGGAGAATTTCTTCATCATCTTCACATCATCGCTGCACAATTTACTACAAAACATTGGTGCCGTGACCAGGATGAAGATACAAAACTACATTATGGAGCATAAACACAAGTATTTTCACTTACTTTGAGACAATTAGCATTGATATAAGTAGTAAGAAAATCGTCTTCATCCTGCGACTGCAAGATGACTCGGCTGTGCGTATCTGCAGGTGGACAGAGTGAGATTATCATAAGTAAGACTGGCAGAGTGATTGTAATTTAAAGAGATAACAGCACAAGAAGTAACACAATAATAATATAAACGCAGCATGTCATATTTAATTAAATTCCATCCCTTGTTTTTAACCTTGGGAATAAGTATTTGTTGCGTCTTTACAACAGACTGGATATCATTAAACAACCAAGTATATTAGAAATGATAATGGGCAGATCAAGAGTGGAGCCATAGACCAGAAATCACAAGTCAGTAAGGAATCATGTTCTCGCCTTTTTCTTGTCACCTGTCATTGTGTCAATTGAATAAAGCTGCATTTAAAGGTCACCGGCCAAAGGAGCATCCGGTCACTCTATCTGCTCAATGTCCTTAAAAAACACACTTTTTGTGCACAATTGGCTAGATTTTTCAGAAAAGAAGACCTTTTGCATGCTGCATTTATATTTTTGTTCAGTATACATGATTGGTTCATGTATTTTTGTGTGCTGCTGTAAAAAAATACCTTTTACAAACTCATTTGAGTGATATACTTGACGAGGATCAGAAATCATTAAAGAGAAGCACTAGAAAATGGCAGTTTTTACTAAATATACAACCTCATGATCTGTTTTTAGTTACTGCTGCTACTAACTCGTGCTGCAGCTGTACTCACTGGGTAAAATGGTTTTGTAGCGGTTCTTTCTCACCAGCCCTGGGTAATTGTACTCCTTAGGGTCCACAAAGTTCATGGGAGTTTCCTGCCAATGGACACAGAACAATGGGTGCAACAAAAAAATCAGTCCTTGCAGAAATGGGGAATTCCAAGCTTTGCCTTCTACAAAACAACAAAACATTAAGAAAATAATATCAAGTCGTCGGCTGCTCTTAACTCTGTCTAATTGTACGTAACTTCAATCTGTGGATGATGTGTGGATGATCTTGAACGCACATCTTTCTGCCTAGCAGACACTGGAATCCTCTGTGGGTTTATGTATGCAAAAATGCTTGTATCCCTCCATCCGTTCGCCCACTAACAGGCAGTGGAAGAGCTTACGGGTGTGTGCAGAGCTCTGATGGGTGTTTGCGTGTGTGGGTGTGTGCATGTGTGTGTGTCAGTGTACGTCTCTTCCGGTGAGTCTCTGTTCATCTCTGCTAATCTACAGAGTGTAGGTGGGTGAGATGCTGCTGCACTCACATAGAACTCAGCCTGCAGGCTCTGGTCATCCATGGCCCTGATGTGTAGCATGGCAGGGGTCAAGATGTGCGTTCCCTGTCGGAGGTACTCCTGGGCCGACTGGTCTCTGGGAGAGAGCTGGGCTCCGTAGCCATAGGGCTCTGTGCAGCCTGGTGTGCACATGTCCAAGGTCAGAGAAACGTTGGAGCCTCTCCTGTGTGATTCAAACGGACAATTGCATATAAATGCTCAGTTTGTGTGTTTGGTATGTGAAAAAATGGATTCAAAATGCATGAATACTGTGTAATGTCTTCCTGCAGATACAGAAACAGATGTAAACGCAAGGATTTGTCTCTTGCATCCCCTCCTCTAACCTCTCCTGAAGCCCCACTGGTGTGACGGTGAGGGTAGCGGCGTCTCCCTCCGTCCTGGTGTCGGTGCCTATGTCAAACACTGGTGTCTGGGGAATAGGGTCCAGGTCCAGCAGATCCTCCTGGGCGTCCGTCCACTCCGACAGGGTGAAGGAAGGCTGGCGGCTCACGGACTGACGCCGATCGCCAATTTCCCTCGTCACTACTGTTCCTGATGACCACAAGCCAGAGCCGTAGCGCCACTTAAACACCATGTGGATGACCTGAGGGGACATAAACAGAAGACAGGAAGTAAATGCTTATTTTGCTTCTCAAACTTGCGTTATCTGTCCCACTATGAAGAATTCAATCAACCAAGTAACCAACCACTCTGGAAATGATTGAATAAAGGATTCAGTCAGTCTGATTTCTTTGTGGTAAATCACCAAAACTTAGAAATTTTAGCATAAAAATAAGTTTTGAATTCAAAATGGAGGCTCCCCCCAGTGTTTTACCATAACAACACAGATGGCCACACCGATGCCTGCAGTGCTGTGGACAATCCAGTTGTGCTGTTTGGTGTTTACTACCTCCCTCATCAACACCATGGACTGAGAAACACACAGAGAGAAAGGACAAGTTAGTGAGACACAGCTGACATTGAAACATCCTTTTTAAAATTTGTGTTCTCCATCCAAAATAAACAGCTGTAGGTCACATCCAGGACTGATGCTTACGTCCATTCCAAAAATCGGCTGGCAGGGTAAGATGAAGCCAAGGTAGAAGTCGATGACCTGCAGGGCTTTGTAGATGGAGGAGAGCGGTCCATTTCCTTCCACCACAAAAAACACCCAGTACCCCTGGGAGGACACAGAGAGAGAGAGAGAGAGAGAGAGAGAGAGAGAGAGAGAGAGAGAGAAGAGAGAGAGGAGAGAGAGAGAGAGAGAGAGAAGGCAGATTGTCACAGCTCCAGTCATTCATGCACTGGTAATCAG
>OMNN01063341.1:0-17734 GCA_900302755.1 Chromis chromis | reverse complement strand
GTGACAGAGGAAGGACGAGGGTGAAAGAGAGACGGAGCGAACGGGAGACAGCCTGCCCCTTCTTCTCGTGCTGGGCAGCATAAAGGCTGAGCTGCGAGGAGTGGTATGAGCAGCCGCTGCTCTCCTCCCTCCCTCCCCACCGCCGCCTCCCCCTCCTCCTCACACTGGATTAACCCAGTGTGGGATTTTTAAACGGTGAGCTGCTACCTGTCACGTACTCTGCACTCTTATCTTCAGGGTTGTGTTTCAATCCCCTCATCTTCTACCTCTGCCTCCACAAAAAAAAAAAAAGGAGAATCACTGTCAGCGTCTTCTACTGATGGCGCCACACCAAAAGTAACAGTCTTTCTCCCTAAAACACGCCCACAACTCCTCACACACACACACACACTCATGCACATGGATAGAGAGAACAAGCTCAAACTACTAAGCCAATCACCAAGCTTTCACACATCCCTTATTCTTATGCATCCACTGACATTTTCTTTGAGCTGCCTGACGGTTTCAATTTCTACCCCCTCCCTCCCTCTTATCCTCCTCCTCTTCCTCTTCCTCCTCCTCAGCTGTATGTGAAATACTATGCAAGAGTGTTAGGACTAGAGCAACATGTGTAACGCACACCGACGGCTTCGAGGTTCGCAGGGAAGGCAAGTCTTTTAAAAAAAAACTGTGGGGTGATTTGATCTGAAGCTGTTTGGATCACGTGCCGGGCGTTTGGGCTTTGCAGAGGGGGTCAAGGGAGGGATAGGGAGGAAGGGGGAGATGGGGGTGGAGGTGGTTGCTCAGCAAATCTGCCCAGCCTCGAGAGAGGTAGACAGAAAGACATAGAGAGAGGGGAGATAAAGGATAAAGAGGGGAGGGAGGCAGAGAGGAATAGAGAAAAGAGGGAGCGCTATGGAGGAATGTCAGTAATGCAATACTGAGTCATAATCAGGCTCATGTGTAGAGCACAGGCCAACCCAGCTGGCCCCTAATACAGTGTGCATGAGAACTATGAGGCACACACACACAAACACACACTCTCAAAGGAGGAAGACAAAATGTAAACTATGAAGATCAGCTCAAGGAGGTTTTTTGACTTTTCTTTCAGCCTCATGCTGCAGCTTGGCAACACTGGGCTATTCCTGAACACTTCTGTGTATGGACATTACATGTTCATGAATGTGATGAGCACATGTGGAACAAAGGGTGGCTGTAGGAAGAGACAACCAGCTCACTGCGTGTGTCAGTTTTACCTCTTTTTCCTTTGTTCTGTCACCTTTTTCTTTCTGTTTTCTTGCATTCATGTGCCTATTTGTTCATCCACTTTAACAACAGCTTCTACCTCTGAGGTCCTTGGAAACCCTTAACTCTCTTTACCAAGTTTTATCTTGACATGATGAAATTTAATTCACCTTGGCTTGTCCCCCACCTCTGTCTTCCCCTCCCCCATTTCCCAGTCTCTCTCCACCAGAAGAGGGTGAGGGGTGGAAATGTACAGCGTTATTTGTCTCCTATGGCTGCTTATAGCAACACACACTGATAAACGCATGTAAAAAGGGCTCCGAGTCGCAGCATATTGAAGTGGAGGGTCATGGACAGACACCTGCGTGTACATAAACAAACATGCACACACACAGTCACACACACCGGCACAGTATGTACAGGGTCAGAGGTCAAACACAATAATCTGCACCAGGGTCAGGCCCACTTGACCAAGAGGTTTATGGGCCCCTAAACCTATCAGGCGATACGCAAACACACACACAGCCAATATACACACTCATGCACAAGGTGACACAGACACACCCAGACACACAAGTGATCTGGTTGTTTTAAGCCAGAGCCGATCTCTTCCACGGTAACACGACCCACAGACCGTAAAAGCAATCTTGACTCAGCTCTGGACACTATCTGTTTTTTGTAGTCTGGAATGCTTTATTATTTCTGGGTCATTTTTTATATAGATATATATTTATATAATGCTAGTTACCTTGGTTTATCAACATAATGTGCAAGGATTAGGGCTGCGACTTTGAGTACACTCCATGGCTCCAACTAAAAATTAAATGTGGCATTTTCTTTCTTGGTTAATTATTTGGTCTAAAATGCAAGAAGATGGTGAAAATACGTCTGTCACAGTTTTCCAGCGCACAAGCTGGGTTCTAACCAGCAGTACAAAACCCAAAGATATTCAGTTTGCAATGATCTGAAACAGAGTAAAGCAGTAAATTCTCACCAGCCTGCAGAGTTTCTAAAATATTTCAAAACCTAGTCATGAATGAATAATTAAGCAGACAGGTTGTTATTTTTTCATGAAAATATAATGCATTACTTGCCAGTTATTTTATTATAAAGGGTTTGACCTTGTAATTTACTGCAAAATCGATCGAATAACTCAAAAAACTAAACAAACTGGTAAATCCTTACATTATCCTGCCTTCAAAACTTTAATACTGGTGTAAGACAGCCTCCAAATGATAGCCGGCTGTGTGGTGGAGGCTGCCATAGGAGACTAACACACCCATCACTAATGTCAGCATTTGAATGCCGGTTGGTGGTGACTCCCACTCTGGTCAATTACAGCATCATCCTTCTTTCATGTCTGTGAGTGGTCGGGTTTCAGGCCAGACAGAGCTGATTAGCTCTGCAGACAGGCCAAACTCAATTTCACCTCACAGGAGCGCCATCGCAAAGCCTCACTGAGTGGCTCTCCTCCCCACGACCCAACCCTGACACGGCAGGGTCTCCCTCCTACACAGAGATACACATGTATGTGTACATAGGCTCAAAATCCCTGACTGATGGACATCTACTGTTCAGTTCCAGGAATCTCTTCATGTGTAACGATCACCCGTAGGTTTAACTAAATAAAGTCATGTGGGCGATGCTGCAATCGATCCAATAAAACAGAACAGAAGTCAAATTTTGACCCACTATATATATTAAAAGTTTGAAAAATGAAACTTGAGTGGATCTGATGGAAGAGTTCACAGTGTGATTTATTATTCCATGCAAAGATCCCCATCCACACATCATCCTTCATCTAATTTGTCTGAGCGAGAAACGCGAACCTCTCCTTCCCCAATTCCACAGCAAAATAAATGTCTGCTGCAGAGTTTGGTCATGTTCACAATATCATCAATCTTGAGTGGTAAAATCCCAAAAAACTATGTCTGTGAGTAAATGAATAAACAGACCTTTGTCCAATTCAGTCAGCGTTGCAATCAGATGCTGACAGTCAGAATTTCAGTAGTTCATCTGTATGGTGGCCCCAAAGGGTCACAGTAAGGAGATGCAGCTTTGGATATGGTGGATATGATTTGTGGTTGAATGTACGACACTATGGATGTGCACACAGTAGCAGCATTGGAACTACTTTTTATCAGAAAGAATGCAAAAGTAGTTCAAAGAAAGATTTCCCTCACCAACTATCACTTCTTAGCTGGTTGAATTGTTATGGTTTCTATGTGAAAACTGAATCTACTGTATAGTTCCACAGTCGTGACCCTCAGAGAACACATTCATGCGTGAGTGTGTGTGTCAGAGAAGTATATGTTCCCTGAGAAATTACAAAGAAGCGTCATCATATTGCTTCGGCATGAAAAACTTTTACTGCTTGGCAGAAACTCAGAAGTCCTGCAACTTTTCAGAGTACACACATCAGCTGAAACATTCACTCAGACACATACGCTCCTAACTGTGTTGAATCTTACTCATTTAAGTGAATCAATTTAAATTTACAGTAAGGCATGATGACTGCCGTTATATATGCGACTGTGCTTTTCTAACAAGCATCCTATCATTTCACTGCCATCTTTACACACACATACATGCACCTTATCTGATCACAGTGGGTCAGCAGACCATTGCGTGCAGAAGTACATCAGCTGACCTCAGACAAAGGGGGAGGTAGGAGTCCTAAATAGAGAGTGTGTGACTCAGAGCTTTAGTCTTAAATTGGTTTTCATGACATGGCTACAGTACAAATAACCATAGATCAATCAAATAAAACACTTAAGTATTTACATGGAGAATTTTGCAATCAGCCATTAACACTGATCGTCTTTTACGGTATCACTAACAATCAGTGATACCATGAAAAACATTATACACAGTAAAATACAATATTATGAAACCCCTACGTACAGACTAGGTATTAAAAGACTGCTTTCAGAATTACTTTACAATATTTATTATGAGTCTCCAGATCAATAGGTTGGTCGATATGCTCTCATCTGATGACACATTACCATTGGTCAGTCAATCGCCGATGTTACTTTTATGAGGACCAAAGCATCAACAGGATTAATCCGTTACTTCTGGCAGCAGGAGGAAGAGACTCCTGTGAACACCACCGCATTTTCACAACTTTCATCTCCACCAGCCAAATGGAGACTGCTAGGACTGACTTATTTAGCATGATGGATGTTTACCCGAAGTCAGCATCCAAAGTAACTGACGCCATGTCAATGAAGTCATCAGTGGGGCTGCATTTTGTCAAAACAGATGGTCAAAACTTTTAGAGTAAACTTTGCAAACAGCAGCTCAACAGCCAACATGGCAGAAAAAATAGTAGGCTAACTTGTCTGTATTATATTCCTTAAAAGCCGCCATTTAGCTCACTGAGTTAAGGTGATACCACTTGGGCTCAGTCCCTTAGCAGCAGACATGAGTTCAAGTCCAGCTGAAGACACTTTGCTGCATGTCACTCTCCTCTCTACCCCCCTTTCACACTGTCTCTCTCTCTGTCAATAAAACGGGAACCCCCCCCCATACCTAACATTTACTAATTGACACAACATACAGCTTACATAAAGTGTAGCTCAGGTTAGTGTTAATATCATTATTCATTGTTTCTGCAAGTATTTGGTCATGAACGCTAGGCACTAGATAAAAAGTCTGGGGAGGTCAAAGTAATCAGAATTCACCCTCTGACAGCCATAGATATGTCTTTAAAAATTTTGTGGCGGCCCATCCAATAGTTATTTAGGTTTTTGAGTCTGGACCAGAGTGGTGGAACAACATTGCTGCACAATTAGGCCACACTGCCATCCCTAGAGCTCTACCGCTGGCATAGTTAAAAAGGAAAAACACCCCACTGATCAGACTGCAGATAGCACCAAAGTATGCTTCCTCTTTGTACATAATCTGATTTAACTTTTGTAAAATTTCACAAGCACCAAATGTTTCAGTAATCAGACCACACACTGAATAACAAACCATGAGAAACAGACTTTTTCACATCCCCCTTTTCTCTTACATCCTTCCACAAGGAGGTCAGAGGTCAGGGTCAGTTAAAGAGCAAAGCTGGAAGAGGTTCAGTGTTGCTCAAAGCTACTTCAACAGAGTGGAAGCCTGCCAGCACGTGGGGCTTGAGCCCAAGACCTTTGCTTGAGGCTGAGACACGGTCTCTTTAACCACTGGGGCTCCCTGCTGTCCCTGATGTCGGTAATGCCGTCCCTGGCCACAAACAAAAGCAGGAGTTGCGTTACAGTCACGGTCGTGGTGCCAAAGAAAACCCATTTGCCCAGTGATGACAGACGAGACCTGACCAAACCCTTGTGAAAGCTGGGACCGAACTGTATGGTGTAAGACTTAACAAAGTGCGTGGGAAATGGCTATCACCAGAAACCACCACTAAGTTCAGTCAGTCTACTGAAACAGCTTTGACCTCAGCAACTACAAGAGTCCATTTAAAGAGTTAAATAAGTTATATCATGAGATGGGTATTCCCTCAAACCCGTTTCTAAAATCTGATGGTGATGCAGCGATGTTATCTGATCATGATATCCTGAGGACAAATCCATTTATGTTATCAAAGGCAATGCAGGCCATAAACCTGTTATGTCATGCGTACACAGTTTTACTGGCTCATAATGTAATCTGTGTATCCCTCTGAGAAAGACTGAAGCTTAGTGAAGAATGTTCAGATTCCAACTCCACAGCTGGAGGGAGAGAGATCCTATGATAAAGCCATGCCAATGCAAATACAATGCAACTATGTCTGCAGACCAACGCACGGCACATCTGACAGTCCTGTCTGCATTGTTGTGTAAGCCATTCTCAATGTTCCTCAGACTACATAATTAAACTGACCTTCACATATCCATGCATACATGTACTCCAACATGTATGCAAACTACACTAGCCATGCTGTTCACTTACATGACATTACACAACATAGCGTGGCTGGAGCAAAAGGCCATGTCGCAGCCAGTCTGTCGCCGGTCTTGCTTAAGTGAATTGATCAGTGATGGTTTCATTCAATCAGCTGAAGGCTAGCCACAGCTCATTGTAAGCATTAGAGTGTGTTTAAGTACATGATGGTTCCACACAAGTCCACCTAAAGAGCCCAGTTAATACTTGGGCTGGTTTAATCAGTTGCAGTCAAAATAAGGGCTGCAGACTGGTCGACTAGTTGGTCAACACGCTCACATCTTACCAAATTCTCATTGGTTGGACAATCATCAGTGTTATTTTCATAAGGAGAAAAGTGCTACATCAATGGCCTTCCAGGATTAATCCATTATTTTCAGTTACAAGAGGAACAGGCTATCTGTGAACACCATCATGTTTTCACAACTTTGTACTGGCCCAACCTAATGGAGACTGCAGGGTCTAAATTGTTTACTTAACGTTTACTCAACATTTACTCTGAGCTGGCTCCAAACTAACCAACACCATTCCAAACAAGATGTCAATGTGGCTACATCTTGTTAAAGCAGATGGCCAAAAAGTCGAGTATAAACTTTGCAAACATGAGTTTGCATATAACAGCTCAAGTAACAAAATGGTAGATCATCTAGAAGCAACAGGTTAACTGGTCTGTGTTATATTCCTCAATAGCTCTTGTCCTGGGATCACCAGTTAATATAGTTTCATTTTCAGAAATGATGTGCTGGTGCCCACTGGTCTGCTCAAAGTCAGTTATCATTTCAGTATAAAATAACCAGGTGAAAAAGATTTATTATGCTGCAAATTCTAGCTTTTTATATTTATTTTCAATTAATTTAGGCTAATAAGACTAGCTGGTTCATCTACAGTTGACCTACAGATTTTGTTCCCCCACGACCAATCAATTGGTTGAAGAGTAGGTATGATACCAAACTTTTCTTTGGTAGACTACAGCCCTTGTCAAGTCTACAGCTGTGCTAGAAGCTTTGCGAGACTATGCTCAGGCACAGTGCTGCTTTGAGCTACCATCTACCATTCTAAATATGCCAATGTTTATCATGTAATGTTACCATGTTCCCTCTCTTAGTTCCACGTTTTAGCATGTTCAATAATATAAGCTACACTAATTGGCACTAAACGTAAAGATCAGCTGATGATGATGCAAATGTCATTAGTTTCGCAGATCTTTAGTCACAAACCCAAGGCTTTATGTATTCAGTCATTCACAAAATTCATGGCAATCCATTTAAACAGTTGAAGTGTTGATGTGAACCTTACAGTTATAGCAGAAGTCAAAATAAAACACATCGTTTTCTGAACCATGAATGTCTGTACAAAATTGCATCCCTGAAACCATACTAAGACACAGCACACACAGCATTTTAAGCAGTCATGTGTCATTGTCACATGAATTAATCAGTGTTAGCTATGATTACGGTGGAGATGTGTCCTTATATGGCATATTATCAGTTCCCATGATCCCCATCACCTCTAGTGACACATTTATCAGTCTCACAGCCACCTCCTCTGCTTCTTCTGCCAAAATGTTTTTCTCTTTTGCTGACAATGATAAACACAATGGAATGTTGGAGGTGATTTTTCCACATGCCTTATTCTTCTTCCAGCGCAAGCTTTATCACCGTTCACCTTATAAAAACACTACCATCTTCCTGTTTTTTCACCTTTAAGCAATCTTTAAGAATGTCCTGTCTGCTCCAATGTGGTTCTATGTCATAAAAAAGAGTAAAGATGCTGCCAGGCCTCTAAACACACAAACCCAAACTGCAGTTATAACTGTCTAGTTACACTAATTACAACAAAATACAAATGTTACAGGTATCAACTCATTATTTGCCTTTTTAGATACACATGACACTGTTTAAATGAACAAAACTAAGGACAAATTGAAGATGATCTGGGAGAGAGACATGAGGCAACGTTTAGTCAGCTCTCACAAACACACACAAAAGATCCTTTGTCTAAAATGCAAACTTGCTCTCTGACTCCAGACCTTGTGAGATGATGTCAATGAAATGCAAAAATACTGCTTTGCCTTGTCACATGTCTGTGTGTGCGTGTGAACTGAATAATGCCACCTGTGTGTGTTCCTGCGTGTGCATTAATGTCTGTGTGTGTTGATGTGGAGGGAGTGAGTGAGCGAGCATCGAAAATAACTTTTATTGTTCAGGGTGGGCATCCTGAAAACATCTTTGAGAAGGATGGAACATTCCTGGGACAGGAGGCTCTACAGAGGGAAGGAAGGGCAAGGCTGTGACACACACACACACACACACACACACACACAGTGGCGCTAAGAGCCAGGGTCGAAGCGTGTGAACCGGAAATGGGCGCCTGTCATGCCGGAGCCAGCAGACGGATTCAGAAGGTTCAGAGAGATCCGACCTGTAGACGTTCCCAGCCGTATTCCCAGCTCTGCCACGGAAGTCTGCAATCTGTCTTCAGCATCCTGGAGACACTGCTCAACTCCTTCCACAGCAAAAACACGCCTGTCACATGTCTGCATGTGTGTGTAATTGTGATTGATAATGATGATTCTCCAACAACACGCATACGGCCAGATAACCCGGGTGAGCTGTTGTGTAATGGAAGGAAAGGCTGTACACAGCCAAAGTCAACACATGCTGCTCTGACCTGAACATAACAGACCAGTCAGCTGGTTTCAAAACACATACTCATATGAAGTATGCACATACATACATACCCCCTCTCTCACGACTGTGGTCAACTAAAGTACCACAAAAATGAACCAAGGAGTTCAAAATCTATCTCAACCATAGTGTACAACAACTATATTATTTAAGTTAACAGTTAAAATGTGCTAGGAAGTCAGCAAAGCTGTGTTATGCCTATAACAGTCATGAATCTTCCAATACTTGACCATACCTGCCTCTTCTTTTCAGCAGCACAGATTCAGTGAGTGTGTATTAGTGCAGGTGTGCTTACGTGGTTGTCGGAGGTCTGTATGGGGCTAAGAATGGGGGATCCTCCTGGGCTGCAGAGCTCAGGGAAAGGGTTGGGGATGGCAGGCAGGGAGGCTGGACGCAGCTGGTGCTCTTCCCTCAGGCACCTGCAGAGGGAGACACACACATTCATGTCACCACCTCAGCTCAACAGCAAAAGATGGTGTGTATATGTACAGTATGTGAACATGGGCATCATTTGGGTATGAAAAGGTATAACATACACAATATTTTAAAGTTAAGGGTTAATTTTCACTTTGACTCTGATCAAGCCAACATTACCAGAGCTTTGGCTAAGAAAGAGAGATATTCATTGTTAAACTGTATGATTTAAACTTACTTTATTGTGCTGTTCTGGGGAATCATGTGAGTTTAGATAATGACACTTTATAACAGTGCCACATTTATAGTCTAGACATTCTGTTAAAATCAGACCTGCTGCTGAAGACCACTAGCCTAGGTAGTATTCAGTGAGTAACAACAAGGATGTGTAGTGTCATCATTACCTTACTAACTTTTTCCAGTAGCTTTGTTATGCTTTTATGCTCAGATCCTATACCTTTTGAGGCATTTTCCATTCCCTGTATGTTTATTTAATCATCAAAAGTTACTGAGCCCGTTTTGCACAGCACAACAGCAAACAGGTGCACTGCATCCTGGAATACACAATTAGGTCCATAAGTTGTTGTATAGTGATATAATTTCATAACTTTGCCTCTGTACACCACCACAAAGGATGTGAAATGAGGTAATTAATATGTGACTCAAGTGCAGAACTTCAGCTTTAATTCAAGGGGATTAATAAAAATATTACATTTCACAGGCTCAACAGTAGCTAACTGATAAGCAGTTTCACGACCAGGTGTTGCCAGTTTTCTTCTTATTTCACAACAAATTAAGGAGATCAAAGGTCTGGAGTTGATTCTAAGTGTTAAATTTGCATTTGTTAGCTGTTCATGAAAGTTCTCAATAGTACCTCAAAGAGGTGCAAGTGAAGTGAAGGAGGCCATCACTAGGCTGAAAACACAGAACAGACTTCTCAGACAGACAGCAGACACTTTAGGAGTGGCCAGATCAACAACTTGGTTCATTCTTAAAAAGAAGGAATGCACTGGCGAGTTCAGCAACACCCAAAGGCCTGGAAGACTGGCAAAGACAACTGAAGTAGATGATTGCAGAATTCTTTCCTTGGTGAAGAAAAACCCCTTCACAACATCCAGCCAAGTCAAGAACACTCTCGAGGAGGAAGTCTACAATCAAGAGATGCCTTCATGTATGTAAATACAGAGTGTTTACCTCAAGTTGCAAACCACTGGTAACACTCAAGAACAGAGCGTCCAGATGAGACTTTAGTAGGAAACATTTAAAACAGGCTGGAACAGTTCTGGAACAAGATTTGTTGGATAGATGAAACCAGATGAAGAGTTTGGAGAAGGAAAGGAAGGGCTCATAATCCAAAGCAAACCACATCATCTGTCAAACATAGAGGCAGTGTTATGTCATGGGCATTTATGGCTGCCAATACAACTGGGTCACTGGTGTTTATTGATGATGTGACTGCCGATAGTAGCAGGATAATTTCTGAAGTTTATAGAGCTGTACTTTCTGCTCAGATTCAGCCAAATGCAACAAAATTGCTGAAGGACGGTGCTTCATGGTAGAGCTGGATAATGACCCAAGACACAAAGCAAAAGCAACCCAAGAGCTTCTTAAGGCAAAGAAATGTAATGTCCTTAAATGGCCGAGTCAGTCACATGAGTTCAACCCAGCTGAGCTGCTTTTCACTTATCGAAGACAAAACTGAAGGAATAAAGGCCCACAAACAAGCAGCAACAGAAGGCGACTGCAGTAACAGCCTGGCAAAGGAAAGAGGCTCAGTATGGGGTGATGTCTATTGACTTCAGGAAGTTATTGACTGCAAAGGCTTTATTAAAAATAATCCTTTTATCTATAATGATATTAGTCTATCCAATTACCTTTGAGCCTATGAAAATGGGTAGACTATGTTGTGGTTATAGAGGAAGATTGCAGCACTGTGCAAAAATCTATATACTTGACTGTATTTAAATGAAATAAGAATAAGGAAGTATCAGGAACATGTTGCAGTTGACAACATCTGAGGGAAAAGTGGCAAATAGGGAAAGTCAAGTAACTTCGTTTGGCTGTGTGTTAATGTTGGTCACTTTATCCCTCACAGTAGCTATCAAATGCTAAGCTAATAAACAAAAACTGTCAGAATCCATAATATGAAGCAAGCATGTAAGATACTGTAGTCATTGTTACTATGAAGAGAGAGTCCTGGCATGGCTAGATAGAAAAATAAATACTGTCAAAAGACATTCAGATATGCTGATCTCTGCGTGATTATTATTGTTTAATTAGAAAGAAACAGTACCTCCACAGTGAACTGGAATCAGACTGCTTCCCTGATCCAAATAAAAAACAGCCAAAAAAAAAAGAGGGGAGCAAAAACAGAGTGTTGTTTCTTGGGCTATACCACCTTATCTTGCATACATATTTTCATTTCTGCAAGCACAGTACTTCCAGCTGTCTTTATCTTGAACATAAGCCAGTAAGATCAACATAGAGGGCCAGGTTGTGTGTGTTTACCTGACAGCCTGGATGTGCATGGGCTGAGAGTGTCTCAGCCTTTCCCTGGAGGGGGAAGAAGGATGCAGGGGCGGGGTGTGACGACGGTGAGCCTGGCTGTGTCCCACGTAGGCAGCCTGCACATGGTGCTGGTGGTGCTGATGGTGAGGAGCATGGCCGTTGTTTAGGAGAAGGGCTGTGTCTGCCTGTGTGGAGTGCACACTCTCCATGGATGAGTTCATGTCATTCACCAGCTGTTCCAGGTCCACATCGTCGTCTGTGGGAGAGATGGGAGAGAGGGGGAGAAAGGTGGGAGAAGGAAATGAGTGGCAGTGAAAGTTGCAGGGCAGCAAACATCCACAAGGGGACACCTAGTGGATATTCGCTGCCATGTACAACCAGCTGATAGTCATTAAAAGTCATCCGTCATAGACCCCCGTAACTCTGCAAATGAGATTAAACTTAAGTGAATCAGTGCAGTTTAAGTGTAGCAGCCAAGTTTAGTGATGAATAAAACAAAGCTACAGAAGAACCAGACTGATGGCAAAGTTAGTCATGTTTGCTCTCATTTAATATGAAGTCTGCTTCAGGAGATTTCTATATTCATACAAACAGATCTTTTGTTGTAGTTTGCTGTTCATTTAAACACAAACTGAGGAAATACTGTAGAAGCTAGTTGTCAGAAAGTACTGTTGAAGGAATCCTGTGTGACAGGTTTGCTTCATGGCCCATAAAGGTTGACCAAACTTCAATCTGTACTTTGCTTTACTGATCACCAGCTCAGCAACTTTTGTAGCACTCCTACTGTCCACGCTAAGACAATGTCACATTGTTCTCACCAGCAACTTTACTAGTTGTAAATTAACATTGTCAATAGTAAAAGCTTTTCAAGCCTGAGAGCAGCTTCCTCCTGTTGGGTTTTGCTTTGGCTTTGATGTCATCCAGTGACTATGTAGTAGACCAGCTTACTGGTTTGTCGTTGGTCTGACTATCAACTAAACCAAACCAGTGTAAAAGAGCCTCTCAGATGCTCTTGCAGGTCACTTGTTAATGCTTATCTTTTTAACTTGAACTGTTACTAATTAACTGAAGTCATTCCTGGATATGAAAGGCCTACTGAGAGCGATCCTGAGAGCTTTGAGGACCTGCTGTTCATTTGTGCCTTTTTTTCCCCTTCAATCTGTAGACTTCTTCTTGCACTTCATATTGCAAAACTGCATTTCAGTCCTTCGGGGACAAATGGGGATGAACTTGCAGACACCACTCACTACTTACCGTTTTCCACACTTACAGCTAAATACTTTCCAAATCTAAACTTCTAACAAGCTAATGTGCACTGTCAGCTTGTGGGGAAGAGTGCAATAGCAGAATAGAAATCTCTGTGATTAAGCTAGTTTTGCGTTAAGGGTAGAATAAGTTCCACTAAATGTCCTCACAAGTGCAGTCTCAATGTGTGCGTGTATGTGTGTGTCCAAAGGCCTTTGGTCCTGTGTAAGTCCCACCCCAACACCACACACAGAATTCTTGACATTCCTGTAGGAAGAAATTACAGCACTCTGGGAACGTTAACCAGCCTGTTCATGGCACATGGTGGCCAAATGATCAAGACAAAGTAGGACACCAAAACACACACACACATACACACACACACACACACACACACACACACACACACACACACACACACAGAGAGACACCCAAAAAACACACAGACACACACGTGCATGAACACGCAGGCGAGGATAGGACAGCATGTTCTCTATGCAGGGCTGATGAGCATGTGCTTGTAATTATACAAGCAAATTAAAAGAAAAAGCATTGCATTGAACTGCATGTACACAAACACACGCACACGCAGTGAACATAAACGCCGAGAGCGGAAAAGAAGCAGCTGCACCAAAAACAGCAGGAGTCACTCATGTCAGGTCACAAAGAGGTATGCATGACACTCGTGCACACGCATACGCACACAAACAGAAGGGACAGTCTGGGACACAGGGTCATGTGATGTTGGGGTTCATGAGTGGGACACGGGTGAGGCGGGTGGGTGGTGGGGGGCACGAAGGAGGGGGCACACTCTTGGAAAAGAACACGAGAGCACATGAGGACAGTCAGATGTAGTTATTATGTAAAGCTGCAATACACTGGAGGCCTCCGCTATCACAGTGTAAACATTTGACTTTCATGTTATTATTCGCACCTGTGTTTTTCCTGCCATAAAAAATGTCTTCTCTGAAATCGGCTTATTACACACGGATGGAAATATCTAGAAATCCTGCGATTCAGGAAAAATGACAAGCCCTTTTCACATAGACCCAGGCTCAACATTTGTACTTGCCCTGTGAGCAGCATGGGACTGGAGAGAGCAACACTGGTCCAGATTGCAATATCTCAATCTCTATCAGATGGATTACCATAGCATTTCATAGTGGCGTTCATGTCCATTTCATCTAACAGCTACATTCCTCCCATATATTTTACTGCAGTAGCACCATCACTGGGTTAAAGTTTGTCCAATACTTTCTGACTAAATATCTGCAAATATAATAACTTCCTATCAGCGTCTTTGTGCCTTCTTTGTGTTTGCTGCAAATTACAACATATTTGCATGATGAAATGATCTACAAAGAGCTACATTTGAATTTAAAACTATAGATGTGAGAGAGTTGGTCTATGACTGAAATCATTTGACACGCTGTACACAAACTATAACAAGGTCTGATATGTGCTGACGACACTCTACTCTGAATGTGGCATCTGATGACAATAAATCTTTCTCTAAGTGCACTCTCCTGTGTATCAGTATCCAATATAGGAATGGTGGTGTCAGGCTGCCTCTAAGGGAGGAGACAATAATATTATGAATGAATTATTATGCACAGACTAGTCTTTTCAGTAATCACATTAGAAGGAAATTAATTTACATTATACATCTATTAAAATACACAAAGACATTAATGATGTTATAGTTAGGAAATGATCAAAGTAGCTCCCATTACATAGCCTTGGTATAATTTGAGTTCCTTTGATTTCCTGCTCAAACCAGCCAGCTAGTTCAACAGTTTTACTCAAACTTGCCACTTGTTATTTGAACAGTTAGGCGTCTACACAATGGCATCTCTTGAAACCCACTGACAGTACAAAAGGAGACCACATCCAAGATATTGCTACACTTTATAAACTCTATATCTATAATTAGTCTAGAGTTATTAGATCGAATGGCACAAGTGAAAGTGTATTTTACTCATTTAGGGGGATTTCTCTCCTCATAGTATTTAAAGATCTTTATTGATTGAGTGCTGTTAAGGATGGCATTATCTCCCGTTCAAGATGGCTCTGTGGGAGTTACTTGAATAATAACCTCATCTCTGAATTCAAAGGATGTAGTGCAGAATCACTGGTTCAGTTACCAATGGCAGGTCTAGGTTTCTCTGAACAGAGTAGAAATATTTGTCACTGTCACGGCAAAGAGAAGTAGCTACATAATATATTATGTGTGCTTATCAGAAGATCCTCCATCTTAATTATCGTAAGATTTTCTGTCTTCTTTTTGTCATTAAAAGTTTCACATAAAATCTTTTTGTTTTTGTTCAGTATCACCATCCCTCTCTGTCCTCATTTGACTGGCTTGGCCCAAACTGAACTGCTGGCTTTAGCCGGGAAACCAGAGGACATATAGAATGAAAATCCCTTTTCCCTCTCCAGTTCTAACTTTGATTTGGAATGTAGATTAATTGGCTGCAGCAGTCTGGCTAGCATCTGACAACAAAACCTACCATACAAGCTTGGCCAGTTCATTCTTATAAGAGCCCAGAATACACGGAATGAATGCTCTCTGTCCCTGGATACGACAACCTGCAATCATCGATCTCTGACGGCAGTCTGGAGGTCAGTGAGGACAGCTGGATGTTGAGGTTTTCAAGGGCAAAGTGCAACCGAGTTTGTTTATATGCTGTAAAAACATAGTGGTGTAATTTCGTATAAAAAAATGCATTTGTGCATAAATATTCTTTTTGTTCTAAGCAAATACAGTACAGTTTAGCTGTTGTTGTTGTTCTGTGTATGGATTGTATTTGTGTTATCAGTGCATTCACATTATGGAAGGTACATGTCATGCCAAGAGTTGATAAAGTCAAACTGAAACTAATGAGCATAATGCATTAAAGCAGGTGCGTAAAGTGAATTAGTGATGTTTTCCTCTCTTAACAATCCTTGTGTGATAAAAGTCACTGAACTTTAAGCCTCCAGCTATCACGAGATACCAGCAGAAGTCTCTGCTTATCAGAAACTAATGAGGTGAAGCAGTGTAACTCTGGAAAAGAGCGCACAAATTGAATAAGAGAAAATTATGAAGAAAACATTAAATCTAGTGCAGTGTACTGGCTCACGTGCATGCAAACAACAAAAAGCTACATATCAAGACATGTCACCAGATTATCAGAAAGACAGGCCTAGCATAAATGAAGGGCATGTAACCTGAGCCAGCCATGATCTAAATATATAACACATCCATCAGTGAGGCTGATGTAGGGTTTCTGTGTCGTGCAGCGCCAGAATGAAACTGTGGCTCAGTGACTTTGAGTCTTTTCACATCATCTTTTTTTCCTACCAAACATCAGGGAAACTTCAGCCGGTTGTAGCAATTGATGGCTACACTAAAAACCAAATAAGTCACCTTGAAAACAGAAGTTTTACAGATTACTGCTTTGTCTATGAAACGTTTAGTCAAGTCGAAGCATGTAACTCCCTTATGGATATAACCTGCATCTTGTTATTATCTCTATATTAAATCTAACTATTCAGTAAATTCTCTTGCCTACATATGAACCTGACCTTACATTGCCGGATCTGAGAACTGACAACTAGCTCTCAGTGAGACATGTTATCAGCATAGCTCAATATTTGGACAACTGCACACAAACCTAAAGTATACTGACACTGGCAACGGAGAACTCTTTAAACTCTGTGGTAATGCTGATAGGATCATCAATTTGTGGTTTAATGCAGTGCAGTCCATGAGTTATTTATGATTAAGGATTGTAATTTACTTTTCCATTTCCAACCAACATGACTCATCAACTTGCGTTTCAGTTAGTGCTTTTCCATTTCTCACAATTACATTTACAACTACCACAAAGTGGATATAAAATTGCTGCAATCAGTTTATTTTTATGTGTAGATGAAGACAGCAATATCAGTGCAAGGCAGTTTTCCACTTGAGGAAAAAAAAACTAAGGAGAGCGTTGCATTCTGGTACACTGAGACTACTGTTTGTGGACAAACTGGTGTCTCTGCCACTTCAGTAAACTCATGGCATCTTTTTCATAAAACTGTTAACTCTATAAGGTTTGTTTTTATAAGGCTATGAGGTTTGTTCTCTTTGATTCAGGTGGACTGACCAACCAAATCTAAACATTAGTACTTAGGTTTTACCTCACCTCAGCAATCTAACCTATGTTTGATTGCAGCTAAAATACCTCAACTTTCCAATTACCAATAAATACATTACCAAATGAACTCAGCCTAGAAATACAAGAGAGACTTCTATATACACCGATCAGGCATAGCATTATGACCACCTGCCTAATATTGTGTTGGTCCCCCTTATATGGTCAGAAATGCTCTGAACCATTGGGCATGGACAAGAGGACCTCTCAGGGTGTCCTATGAGGTCTGGCACCAGGACGTTGGAGGGGCAATCAGACTTGTTCCTCTGCATCCTGTTGATGCTTGATCAGAATGGGGTCTAGGAAGTTTGGAGGTCAAATCAACATCTTGGGCCACTGTCATGTTCCTCAAGATGTTCCTGATTGTTTGATGTTTTTGCCATGTGGTGGGGTGCATTTTCCTGCAGGGGTAGGCCAGTGACATTTGGGATTTCTATTTGCATGAGGGAGTGTTCTTGTTCTGGGGCAATGTTTATTTGGGTGTCTAAGTCTCATCAATCCAAGGTTTTCCAGCAGAACATCTGATCTGTGTGTTCCTTGCTCTCTTCTGTTGACTTCCCT
>OMNN01063335.1:0-12726 GCA_900302755.1 Chromis chromis | reverse complement strand
GTTGCTGTGGTTGCCGCGGGAGATTGCTATGTGGTTGCTGAGGTTGCGGTGTGGTTGGAATGTGGTTGCTGTGCAGTTGCTGAGGTTGCTGTTGTTGCTGCCTGATTGCTGAGGTTGCTGTGTGGTTGCTGTTTAGTTACTGTTGTTGCTATGTAGTTGCTGTGTGGCTTCTGTTGATGCTGAGGTTGCTAAGATTGCTGTGTGGTTGCTGTGTAGTTGTGTGGTTGCTGAAGGTACTGTGAGGTTGCTGTCGTTGCCTCCTACCTGGAGCCTACTTGCTGCGGCTCTGATGGTGATGTTGCTGCTGAGGTTGCTGTTGCCGGGGGTAGTGGTGATGCGGACTGGCCGTTGCCCCGCCCCCTCTGATGGTCGGTCTGACGGACGGAGACGAGGACGGATGCTGATGGTGCTGATGCCCGGCTCTGATTGGCTTAGCTGCAGGCAGACAGGAGACAGGTGAGTCAATCGGACTCATCACATCATCAGCAGCAGGTAAATCAGTTGCGTTGCTCACCGATCTGAGCCGAGTGCACTCTCCTGGAGACGTTCTTGGAGCGCACGGCCTCCTTGATGCGGTCCACCTCCTGCTGGTAGCGCTTGCGGTCCTTGATGGACGACTCTTTAGCGGTCCTCAGGGCGGTTTCCAGAGCTTTCACCCGCTCAGCCGTCGCCCGCAGACGCTTCTCCAGCTTAGGAAGCTCACAGCGGAGATCTGCGTTGTCACGAACCAGCTGGAAAACACCAAGACTTAAACTCTCTGAGCTCACATGTAGACATCAAACTGCTTGTTAAATGTTGTTTTGAGACTTTAACGCGTTTTCAGATCTGGGATTTTCCTATTTTTACCCTCAAAAAAACTGTTTTAGGGTTCAATATCTCCAGAAATAAAACTCCAACAGCCATGAAATTTGGTGAGGACACAGACAGAATAGTTTCCAGCAGATCAGAATGATTGAATGACTCCAGCAGAGGACACATTTTCAACTACTGGGTCTTGAGAATAGGAAAAAGTGCACCATTTGCCCCCAGTAAGTGCAGCTCACCTGTTTGTGGACCTTGCTGAGCTGCTCCAGGTTGTTTTCTAAGAAGACGATCCTCTGTCTCTGAGCCAGACTGCCGCCCGCCTCCACGCTGTCGCTGTCTGAACTCTGTAAAAAAACAGATTAGACTTGAGCACAAACCAGGTTCAACAGAGTCTGACTTTATAGGTGTGACAACAAAACCCAGAGCAAGCTAAATCATCTAATTCTCTGCATTGACCCATCCTATTCAAAGTTAACCTTAACTATACATACTAGGAGCAGTGGGCTGCCGTGGTGCAGTGCCCGGGGAGCAGTCAGGGGTTAAGGGCCTTGCTCAAGGGTCCACAGTGGTGGTGACTGGGACAAGCGGTCGCTCTCACTTTCCCACCTCAACCTCTTGCCAGTCCGGGGACTCGAACCGGCGACCCACCGGTTACAAGTTCACTTCACAAACCACTAGACCACCACTGCCCCCTTACTTTACACCCTCTGTATAAATCTGTATAAATCTGCTTTTTCAGCTCTTGAATAACAATGACCCATTTACAACATTTCGTTAAGTGACTGTTTTCTCTTCCTGTGTTTTTTTTTAAGTGATGAAAACTACGTGTTGGCGGATTAACGTATAATATTTTACTTTATCGTAAAGCAGATACCTCATGTTACTCTATCCAGCTGTTAGGACCTGCAGTGTTCCACCATATTGGATAAATAAGAGCCAGAAACAACCAACAGTTGCAATAATCAATCAACACGACTCAAATAATCAATCAAAATATCAGAGCTATCACCTCAAAAGCTTTAACCCTTTAAGTCCTGGTGCGTCATCGGCGACACGTTTGGGCTAGCGCACTTTGGAATACCGTAAATGTCACCGTTTGTGCTATCGGAAAAAAATCCAATGGTTTCTGAAAGCTGAGACGTTGCGCTTTACAGCCAATATGGTGTCATTACGGTAATTTCATTCGTGCCCCCCCAGGAATCCGCTGGATGAAATTACCGTAAAATTACCGTAATGACACCATATTGGCTATAAAGCACAACAACATTGTCATTACGGTCATTACGGTAATTTCATCCGTGCCCCCCCCAGGAATCCGCTGGATGAAATTACCGTAAAATTACCGTAATGACACCATATTGGCTATAAAGCGCAACAACATTGTCATTACGGTCATTACGGTAATTTTATCCGTGCCCCCCCAGGAATCCGCTGGATGAAATTACCGTAAAATTACCGTAATGACACTATACGTTGCGCTTTACAGCCAATATAGTGTCATTACGGTAATTTCATTCGTTCATTCGTGCCCCGAATGAAACCGAAAAATTACAGTAATGACACTATATTGGCTGTAAAGCGCAACGAAAAAATGGGCACAAGCACTTACAGGACACTTTCTTACCTTTTTGTAATCAAAATAAGAAAAAAAGACGAGGCGGACATTTTGAGGCTCAGGTCTTAAAGCTTTAAAGTCAACTTAAAGAGTCAGCGAGTGTTGAACAGAAAAATGTGTCCTCACAGAACTGCTTATGTACACGAAGATCAGAAATATTTCCTCATGAGGTTGTATTTTCACTTCGTGATCTCAAGTTTTGACATTAATTAAACTCCATACTAGAGAACTTGAATCAGTAAATGAAAAATGGATCATATTTAATGATGCATAATTAATTGTGTAAACTTGTCACGTTTTAGAGCAAATCCACCTGAGAGGAGTTTATAAAAAAAAATGATCCACACTTTATTTTCCTACTTGAAGCTCCCTCAAAACTGCAGAAGATAAAAAGAATGACACAAGTTTCAACATCAGAAGAAATAACTTTGAATTATTCCAGCATGAAATGCAACAGTCACGGGCCATGAATCATCATAACTACTTTCACATATTACAAGAAGAGAAAACCTGAGAGCTGAGATTTAATATAAAAAACCAAACATAATCTGTGACATAAAGCGCACAGCAGAGACAGACAGAAGCAACACCAAAGAGACATTTTTAATATCATGGGGCTCCTGAGTTTACAGCTATTCTGCATTTATGAGGCTGATGAAATGTCAGCGACAGAGGAATTTAATTTACCATGACGCACAATCAAACGCACAGCGCAGGCAAATCCACGACATGAGATATCAAACAAAGAGGTAATTTAGTGCAATAAAACCAGAGTGATGAAGTGTTAATGAAGAGGTGGAGGCAAGAAAATCATCACTTTGTGCAACAAAGCAGAGAGAGAAGAAGAAGAAGAAATGAGCATTTACAGCATTGAAGCGCTGCCCACTTCATTACAGATCAGTCAGAAATATGACCCAGTCTATTACCTGAACTGGGACCAGTCACTGTCACCATTAAATGTCAGAGATGGAAGACAATGACTGACATTTCTGTAGGAGCAGGAGGTTAACTGCTTTTATGATTAGAAGGGCAGCGGTCCTGTAAAATCAGGAAGAGAAACAGGTGAAATCAGATATGAAAGATGAAAAACAAAGAGACAAAGAGGAGACAGATGATGTAAAAATGACGGTTAAAGCAAAAAGTAAAATCTTCTGTCTCTTGACTGAAGCAGGTTTTTGTTGACACATAAAGAAAAGGTTAAACCGTATTAGAAAAACCTTCCTGAGCAGACTTTATTTTCTGTCTTTGTAAATACGTGTTTTACATTTACTAACTTTTCTTCACTGTTGCTGACCTGCCAAGAATTAGCAATTCAGGGTGTCCACTTTTTTAATTCCTTCCAGCCAACTGCATGGAAATGTAGCAAACTTCATTGAGTTTATTTGCATAGCTGCTTACAGCCAAACTTACAAGGATAAAAGGAAGGACTTCTTATGCAGAAATGTTCAAATATTACCATCCTGAATCAAAAGAGGCTGAATTAAGCCTTGATTATTCTCCCCATGCAAACATGTCCTCGTACAGCTGCAGGCACCACAGATGTGCAGTTGTTGCCATTATATATTAAATTTCAAGGCATGTGGAAGACTGTTTAATTCATGCACAGCATCTACATCTTATGTACACATGCCCACGACTGCACTTGTATTGTAGTTTTAGCTGCACAGATGCAGATATTCTTGCCAACTTTTGGGGATAACAAAATTTACATCATGCAAACACTTTGAGACGATGTCACCATGTTTGTTCAAATGACACTCAAGTGTTGGTATCTTCTATTGCTGCCACTGACAACTATTTCTCTATAAATGACAATACGATACGATAAGCCTTTATTAAACCTACAGTGGGGAAATCTGCATTGTTACACACATTGGGACACTGCAAAAATGTAAGATTTAAGATATATCTGTGCTACTCGTGTGTTTGGTGAGTTTGTCGGACATCCAAGAGGCTTCATCAGTTCTGATCATCCGAACTGATGAAGCCTCTTGGATGAGAGGTGAAACGTCTTCGAGAAACTCAACCAAGTTCAGATGCTACGATTGAAACTACGAGGATAACCATGACCTGGATGACTGAGAACCTTCACAGACGACCTTCATTTTGGTTCAGTGATTATTTGAAGTTCTCCCAGACTTTGGAAGCTTTTTAAAAACTGTAGCTCTGACTACAACTGGAGCTAAAAATGACCGATACCATGAAAACGTAGTGATACTGAGGAAAAACATTTCTTAAACTGAGTTGAAGTATCAATTTAAAATACTGATGTTGACCCTTGTATCTTATATATAAATAAAAAAAACAATGAGCACTCTCTACAGTGTCTTTTCCTTATTTATCGTGACACACCGAGACGAATCTGGACCACAAAGTTCACAAATGAATTTTTTGAGCCTCAAAAAACATGCATCTCTTGTTTCCAATCGGGAATGAAAACTCACACAGTTGGCATGTGTGACTAAAATATGCAAGCGAGAGGCGAGAAGTTTAAAAAGGAAAGAAGAAGAAAAGTGAGCAAAGGGCAAAAGAAGAAGAAGAAGAAGCAAAAACTGTGAAAGAGAAGAAAAAAGCAAGAAACAAGTTGGAGACAAAATGCTGCAAACATTGAGGAAACACGCTGCTTGTCTCTGGCAACAAGTCCCTGTTCTGTTGCTACATGCTGCTACATTACAATAAGCCCTGAATGATAAAACACACACTCTCACACACACACACACAGACACACACACACACTGTGGTAAAGTGGCCATTGAAAACGCACTTCCATCATTCACAACAACACATTCACTCACAAACACTACATCAGATATCGCTTCGGTACACACCTTTATAGATGAAACTAGCCGTTGTGTGAGATTTGTTTAAACCACACACACACTAACAAACACACACAGACACACAAACACACACAGAGCAGCTTTGGTTTCCTGGCTCTGGATAACAGCAGCGAGATGTTTAGTATTCAGAGAAGAACCCGGTGAGGGCGAGCTGCTGGCTGCACTAACAAAGCAGCCTCTTCGTGACTCTCAGACTCTTGCTGAGTGTGTGTGCGTGTGTGTGTGTGTGTGTGTGTGTGTGTGTGTGTGTGTGTGTGTGTGCGTGCGTGCGCGTGCGCGTGTGTGTGTGTGGCTGGATCTCTCCCCATGAAACATTTGTTCATGCATAAACCAACTGCTCATTACAACTTTGCGTACAGTAGGTCGGGCTTCCTCGTGTGTGTCAGTGTGTTTTAAAGTGTGTATCTGTGTGTGTGTTTGCACCATTTATCCAAACAAAGAGAAGCAGTTTACTTACCCAAACTACACTCATGAGGTCGTGGAGCCGTTCAGCTGACCTGAAACAGTTCAGAAGATTTAATTAGTGGAGGCCCTGAACACCGAGGATCACACAACGCACAAATACTGTTTTACATTTTAACACATTAGTAACAACTTTACCAAATCCGTGTGCCAGTCTTGAACACGAGCGATACAGACAAACTTTCCCACTTGTAGGAAAACTTTTCCACCAGTAGCAACGTAGCATGGTTGTTTTCAGATGATTAGTTGTGTTTGCCTAACCTCGCTTTGCAAACACAACCAAAAAAGATTGACAGTAACTTGAGATTTAACATTTGCAAAATATTTTAAACCAAAGGAACCCTTCACACATCAAAAATACATTTATTAGTGGAACGTTTCAGCGCTATACCTTCATGGGGCACAAAAAACCCCCATCTAATTTTTTGTGTGTGTCTTGTCTTGTGTGTGGCAAGTTAGATAATGTGCAAAAGTCAGATTTTAACTATTCTAAAACATGAAAATGTATACATTTTGTCAGCAGTCTTTTGTCTAATATCACTTCTATAAACTGGGGACAGGCTAAACTCCTCACTTGCTGAATATCTGCTTATCCATAGACGCTACATTTCACAGATGTTCAGTAAACGCCTCACACATTGTGCACAGAGAAGCTTCTAGTCTCCACTTAGTTACTGCAGCAGCTCTGACAGCAGGGAGACCATAAAATGAGTCTGAAAATAGTAAAAATAACAGATTTACTGAAGTTGAAATCAACTACTTTGGTCTACACGGGCTGTTTTCTTTAAAAGAAGCATTTTAAATGTAAATATTACAGTTAATCGTGATCATTTCATAGCAGGAACCCAAAATTGTGATTAATATTTGTTTAAGCTGAAGTACTGCGTTGTACTGTTTCTTCTTCACAGTTTCAGCATTTGTGTCTTAATCCTCCTTTTTCTCCTTTTGTTTTTCAAGATAATCAGCAACAACCAGCTTCATCTTTGGAACATGATAACAGCTAAATTAATAGTTTCATTCATCAAGCAGGGACAAAAGACCAAAGTAGCTACCTGTGCTATTCAAAAGAGCAGCACAACATGAGGAAAAATGGGACAACTTCTAATTATACCTCACACAATTTCAAAAACAGTCACTAAAGCAAACTATTTGGTCCCAGTTTGCAGCAGTGAACACATAAACCACACTTTTATTACAAACTGTAACCCACAGTGAAGCATCCTTTCAATACTTTCTCCTCAGCCTTAATGTCCTGAAACACTCGACCAAACAGATCAATGAGAAGAGCTTGTCGGGTTTTAGTGTTGGTCTGAAAAGGATTTATCTCGAGTCCAACTATAGACAATCATTAGGAGAATCAGTAGCCAGTATTTCTATTAGGACTCACTCCGGAGGCTTCGACCTATTTGTCCTGAGTGTTGGTCTCAGAGGTTTTTTATCAGCGACCACTTTAATCCGTTCAAACTTCAGCACTTTTAATTTATTCTAGTAACCATAATTGCATGTTCCTTACTTTTGCCAATGTCTTGGTAAATAAAACGTGGTGCAGAGAAGCTGCCAGGGTGAATTAAATGTGAAGACGGAGCGCATCGAACCTCGGAGAGCATGGGAATGTGAATGTCTCGGCGGGCTGCGGGGGCTGACGAGGTGACGGCTTCAGTCTGCATCGCTACCTGTCTGACTTTGGTCGTATGGAGACGTGCCTGAGGTAGTGATGAGGCTTCTGCTCTGTGCTAAAGATTGGATTATTGATCAGGCTGCACAAAGACAGAGAATAGAGCCAGAGACACTCGGGGAAAAAAAAAGAAGGATGAGGACAGAGAAAGGAATAAAAGCAGCGCTCACCATCCAGCTGACACATGAAAGAGAGCAGAGAGTTGTTTTAAAAAAAGAAGCATTCATGTCTTTGATTTTATCTGAAGGCAGCTGCAGCCTTCATCTCTGTAGTGTTAGTAGTAGCTGACGAACAACTTGGCAGAGAGTAACAGAAACATTATTACCTCCACTTACTGTAACAGCTGCCAAGGAGCTGAGAGCTGCAGTGTAAAGCAAAACTGTTCTGATCAAGGTTCTGGCCCCGATCCTGATCTCAGTCCTTCATCCATCCATCCATTATCTGTACACCGCTTAATAGTCCTTCAATAATAATAATCTTAATAACCTAACCTTTATTGATCCCCTTGGGGAAATTCCTTCTCTGCATTTGACCCATCCTATTCAAAGTTAACCTTACATACTGGAGCAGTGGGCTGCCGTGGTGCAGCGCCCGGGGAGCAGTCAGGGGTTAAGGGCCTTGCTCAAAGGCCCACAGTGGTGGTGACTGGGACAAGCGGTCGCTCTCACTTCCCTCAACCTCTTGCCAGTCCGGGGGCTCGAACTGGCGACCAACCGGTTACAAGTTCGCTTCACAAACCACTAGGACACCACTGCCCCTAATAGAGACACTACAGGGAAAAATTCAACACAAAACCTTCTCAGTTGATTACTTACAATATGATAATGGTTTTTTGTGTAATAGATTGTCTAAAAATGGATGTTTAACTATGCAAATTAGCTATTATATACCTAAAAATGTTCTAATTTCCGGAACAGAAGTTTGAAGATTTAGTTTTTGTGTCAAAGGGGTTTAAAAATCTAGTTTTTCACTTCATATATCAGAAAAAAGCTACCGCCAACAGCCACAGGATAAAACAAATCGCCATGTTTTTAGGAATAAAATGTAGGCTGTGATTGATAAAAAATCCATCTGTGAGAACCCTCAGAGTCTTAGAGAGGAATAAAACTGGGTACAAGTTCAACATGAAACCTCCTCAGTTCATTACTTACAATGAAACAATGATTTTTTGAATTAGCCATTATATATATCTAACAGTGTGTAAATTAATTTCCAGAGCAGAAACCCTAACATTGGATGAACCCAGCTTCAAAGTTTTTACTTAAGAGAATTTGGATATCTGTTTTATCACTTCATAAATCAGAAAAGGCTACTGTCAACAGCCAGAGGATAAAACTGTTTTTAGGAATAAAATGCTCAATAAAGCAGGCTGTGAGTGATGAATGAAGAAACCCTGGAGAGAGAGGAAGACAACTGGGTAAAAACTTAACATGAAACTTCCCCACTTAAAATTGGACAATGTTTTTTTGTGTTATAAGTCCTCTGTAAATGTATGTTTAACTATGCAAATTAGGTCATCTTATACCTAAAAATGTTCTAATTTCCAGAACAGAATTTTGATTGAATTTTTTGTCTCATTCTGTTGACACATTACAGTCAAACGAGTTTGTATATCTTTTTAATCACTTCATAAATCAGAAAAAAGCTACTGTCAACAGCCAGAGGAAAAACAAATCGCCATGTTTTTAAGAATAAAATGTTCTATAAATCCGACTGTGAGTGATATATGTGCAAAACCTTTAGAGTATAGAGAAGAGTAAAGCTGGAAGGTTTGGTGATTATAAGTGCGACTTTAGTTTTTGACCCAGAGTTTGAGAAAAAGCTCATTTGGAGAAAATGATCTTTTAAGATACGCTTTATGATTGAAATCTACAGACGTGGACAATGGATGTTTTCTTTCTACTAGTCTGAAAGACGACGTGATAAAGAGGCAAGCTAAGCTAAGTTAAGCTTTATTAATCCCAAAGGAAATTCTTTTGCCAAATACTGCTGAAAAAACAAAATGACATAACATTGAAAAAAGAGAGACATACATTACTAAAAAATAAAAAGAAGTTTCTAAAATAAGACTAGAACAGAAAAGTAAAAAGGTAATACAGGCAATAATTCTTAGGTAGTAAAGTAAATATCCCAAAATCTCAATATGAAGCGATGTTTTGCTAGTAGTGCGTCACATTAACATTAATAATAACGCCGAATCAGATCTGCTCTCTACATTTACATTAACTGTTGATGAAACATGGATCTGAAACACTGAAATGACAGCTGTAGCAGACACTGGAGGTTCAAGTTCTAAATTAAAACCGATAAAACATAATGAAAGATTACTAGGGAGAATTTAAGTCCTGAAATTAACCTGATAACAACAGACCAGTCTGACTGTGGTCTGATAATAAATCTTACTCTCAGAATCAGCTTTCATTAATGGCAGCTGTTGTGACCTGTTGCCCATTTTAACTGGTCAAAGTGACGGTCACTTCTGGCACCAAAAAATAAATAAATCCCAGAGAAACTTAACATCACCAGTTAGCCTGATTAATATTTCACATTTTCACACTCTAATTTTCACTCCCATGAAGTGAGAAGTGAAACTCTCACACTGTGGATCTGGCTGTCATTTCACAGAGCAGCTGAGGTGGACAAAACAGAGCAACATTGGACTCTGATCAGTTTTATTTCTGCAGATACCGAGTCACAAAATTAAACCTGATCTGGGGGGTTGGCGCTCTAAAAAATAGAAGAAACACATTTGTTTGCAGCAGTTGCGTCAATGCTGTGTTGAGCTAAAAGCAGCAGGCTCTTGATTGTGGACAGAAGAGGCTGTGAATAAATGAGTCACATGCTGCTGCTGAGCATCTGCACGTCTCACATTAGTCTCAAATCAAAATAAAGCTGCTGTGTGTGTTTCGCCTGTTCGTCAGTGCAGCATTCAAACAGAAATCTGCTGCTTTGTTTTGGTAACAAATGTGTTTTTCTGCCTGTTTGACAGATTTGATTCTATTTCTAATAATCTCTACTAAGCAGTATGTGTGCATCTTTAAAAATCCAGTCTACTTTACTGTATTTCATGATATTAAGGACATTTTGGGTTCTCTGTTTAGCTGCCAGCAGCAGCAAACTGAACTGAAAGTATCTGGCCGATCACCAAACTAGAGCATGGACGGCTGCCAAAGTTTCTCAATATGTGTTTCCCAAAAGGAAAAATACTGGCAAGCAGCCCTGATTACAACCCAACACAACCTCAGTTCATCTGCAAATGACACCGGTTCAAAACGACACCATTCACCTGCTCACAGGTGCAGCAAAACACAAAGAGAACTAAAGAGTGACACAAATGTACAGAAGATGACAACATCTGCAGGGATTTTAGGAATTATTCACACAGGATTAGGACTGACTGGTCAAGTGTGTATCCTCTATCCAACATTTCAGCCTGGGCTTAGAAGCTTCTTAATGCCCAAGTGCAATAGAGGCAATAATTAAAACATTTTGAATGCTTCAGAGCAGAAGGAAACAGGATTCAGGGTGGACGGGACTTCTAGATTCATAAAAACAAAGCAACATCCTGACAAATACATTTTCAGTTAAAACAAAATCCCGACCAGAGAAGTTCTTCAGCTGTTTCAAAACTACTGTCAAGCTAACACGCCTGAAAATGAATATCACATGACATGAAGCCTTCTTAATTGTAGAACATATTACAGAAGCAGAACAGCAGTGGTGAAAAGTAAGATGCATGGCCCGGCTACGGTAACTACGGTAAGTGAGAGAGGACAAACATTAGAAAGTCTAGAGGCGAAACAGAAACAGACACACTGAAGAGATGTGATTGTTGGAAATGGTGATACATCATCAAACTGAAATTAGAGCTACGAGCAGGGAAGTGAAACATAACACAGAGACAGAAAAGCACTATATAAAACCAATGCATTATTATTATTATTATAACACACACACACACACGCACACACACGCACACACACGCACACACACTGCACTCCTGGTAACTCACAACCTTGGTGAAAGTAGTTTTTCATTACTTCCTGACAAGACAAAATGAGCAACTATAACTCATGCTGTTTGTGTTTGTGTGTGAGTGTTGTAGTGTGCGTGCATGAGTGTGCGCGTGCATGAGTGTGTGTAAGAGAGGTGAGAGAATTGGTGCTTCTGGTGTGTTTGGTTTTGTGTTTCTTTGTCATCCACACTTTGTCTCCTCTGTCTTGTTAATATGCAGCCAGGCTCTACAAACACACAAACACACACGCACACACACACTTTTGCAGGACAAACACTATTGCCAGAGTGGAACAGTAAACAGGTATGAGCTTATATCTCGTCACAAACACACATATCTAACCCTAACACAGATGTTGTCAGAGTGCAGGTGAAATTACTGGGGCTCAACAGTAAACAAGAAAACAGTGAAGCTTCCCAGAATATAACACAACAACAACACAATAACACACACTCACACAGCAAATACATAAAGAGTGACTCTATAAAATGAAACATGGCTGACATCTGCTGTAATATAAAATGTGTGTCCACAGGTTGGAGAAGGCTGCACATAAACTCACATTAAATTTGTCTTCTGCACACCCGCTGTCTACAAATAAACAAATAATAACAACACAACAATCCTGTTGCTGCACAAAAATCCAAAAAAGTCAGCAAATATCACAGTTAATCGAGTGATCTGTGAACCGTGACGGATGTTGGTCACCTCAGACAAACATGGAAGCTAAGAGACACTTAACTACAAATTGTGTTTTGCATTTTGAGTCATTTTTATATTTTTATTTAGAGTTCTACTTGTCTCATTAATCTGTTATACTATATTCTACTATATGCAGCACATTTTGTAGCACTGGTTTTGATAGGTGCTTTACAAAAAACGTATTAATATCATATTTTATTATATTATATCATTAGGTCCACCAAGATCCATCATTTCAGGCGACATCAGACTGGTTTAGGGGTGGGACAAAATATCGATCCAGCGATATATCGTCGTCCCTCCTCGTGCGATATGAGTATCGATACCCTGGCGCCAAATATGGATACTTTAATTAATATAATAAGGCGGGGCTGCCGTATAGCTCGCTGAGTTAAGGCGTTAACATGTGGGCGCAGGTTGCCAGCAGCAGTTATGAGTTCGAGTCTGGCTCAATCTGGCTGCATGTCACTCTCCTCTATACCCCTTTCACCCGGTCTTTCTCTATCAATAAAAATGGGAAACACTCCCCCAAAAAATACTTAAAATAAATAAATAAATAAATAATATATATATATATATATATATATATATATATATATAAAATATATATATA
>OMNN01063334.1:0-17293 GCA_900302755.1 Chromis chromis | reverse complement strand
GCAAATAACATGTTCTGTCAGTGCCTTTTGATATATCTCAGTTTTTGTTAAATGTTTACCACCAACATGTGAGAGTATTGTATATTTAACTTGTTTAGTAATGTGTTTGACATATGTACACAGTTCTATACATTGTTTTGTTTTGTTTTCTCTTGCTTGTTAAGATAAATTGTTGTGGCACATGAGTCTACAAGATCAAATAATTCAATAATGCAACACTGAGATTAAGCATGTTTTTTATTTCATTTTCATATTACGTTTTCACAAAGACATTGTTAGCAGCTCGCATTTTAATTACTTCACATGACAAGATAGTGCTTTTATCTGAACTAGATTACTTTTTTTTTTTTAAATCACCACACATTATAGGTTACATGTGCTTTATTATTTATTTTACTTCTTTTCTTATTTCCTATACTTTTTCTTTCAACAAAAAAATAATTAAGATTCAACAACAATAATAACAATGTGCTCACTAATATTTAGTGCTTTGAGTTAATCTTTCAAAGAGGTAATCCGAGATGTTTGCAATCATAAATTTAAAAAAAGAAAACTGAATACATGTGACATTAGCACAAAATAAAAACCAGTAATTCCAAAAAAAATCTTTTGAGAAATGTGGGTTAACAAAAGTTAATAATAAATAATTTCAACATTACATAAACTAACTCAGGGACCAATTAGCCAACATTCTCTGCAATGGTACAACAAATATTCCTCACAAATCACTTGATTTTTTTCAAAAATCGAGTGAAAAAAAAAAATCTTTAAACATCCCTTCCAGCCATAATTTAGGAAATATAGGATTCATTTTATTGGATGATCATTTGTGATTAGATTAAAATTGATTAAAATTACATCTGGTTTCTGTTTTGTTGATTTGAAAATCAACACATGGTGATACTTCACTAAATAAGGTCATTATCAGTGTATGTGCACCAGAGTTTTCTTGTTTCCACATCACCCTTGTGTACATCACATATTGAGCAATGACAGGCCTTGAAAACTGGTTGATACAGCTCATACTTAGAGGGCTTAAACTAGGATTTTAAGAGAGCACAGAGAAACCTTTACTGTTCAGCAGATAAATGTGAAAACAGCCTTCTATCGTCAAACTCTACATATACATTGCTCTACACAGTGAAGGTTAAACAACCAAAAGCAGGAACAATAAACTACTGGAGGGGGGCTTCGGATGATATGGACCTGGGAGCCTGAAAAGTGAATAAAGACAGCTGTTACCAGAAGGTTGCCAGTTTGAATCACTGAGACGGACTCAACCTCCTATTGTTCAGGTGAAACAGCTCTCCAACAGAAACCTGTGTATACAAGTTTGACAAAAGATTGACAAAAGAATATTGTCTTGAAAATAACCTTTGAAATTTTTCATTAAAGGATGAAGTTCCCATGAGTAATTCTGCCTGACTCCTCTTTTTCTCAAACATGTCCTGCCATGCTTCTTTACATTTAGCTTTTAAAAATAACTGTCTGATTTCACACTTCACAGTCCTCTTTACCCCCCTTTAAGATGTTTGGTTTCTAATCTGCGTGTGTGGGAGGTCACAGTACTGATGGGCAAGAAGGAGGAGGTTCAGAAAGATGTGACATTTCTATATCTTAATATATATTTGGTGTCATTCCACAGAGAGCCACTGGGGAAGCGCTGGGAGCAGATGAGTTGGCGCAACTTTGAAGCTACATTACGAGGAAGAGGAGTCAGAGAAGGAGCATAAGGACAGGAAGGCGAGGACATGATGGGGTGAGAAGATGAAAAGAATCTAACTGATGAGGAGGAGATGGGAGAAAAGTTGAAGCAGGAAGGGGGAGATGAGGGTCGACGAGAATGGGGATGAACCCTGCATGAACACAGTTTAAGGCCTGAAGCGCTGATCACCAATTTAAAACACCCCCTCTCTCCCTCCCTCACTGTTTAACTGTAACTAATAACTTAAGATAAAAGCTTTTAATGAGGGACTGTTTTCAAGCTATTTTCATTTTTAATGTGGTGGGACTGAAAGGCTGAGGGAGCCTTTTAAAGTGTGGCACAGAAGCACTTTGAATGACCCAGGCTCAGCATATTGTGTTCAGTACAATGAAGTTAGTTCATATTAAGGTTATGCATATATTTCTCTTCTCCTGATCATTTGTGTTCTTATGTTTTGACCACATTTGGCAAAAAACAGAAACACCAGTCTGTGAGCAATAATGACAGATGCTTTATCTCTGTGGAATTATGGAGGTTAGCCGAAGATGGTGGCAAATAGTAATTAGTATTTGTGATATTCCAAAACATCCACAAGGAGCAACATTTTTAGGTCTAAAATCTCGATGAGATGGTAATCCTGTATGGACGTGGTTTCATAGTCAGACCAAAATCGGTGCTGAGATCCAGCTCCTGCCCGGGAACCTTTTCAATCCTCAGCCCATGAAGAAGCGTGGTGAGAAAGACAAACATCTCCAAACGAGCAAATCCATCACCAAGACATCGCCTCTTCCCCATGCCGAAGATGAGAACCTTCTCTGTGAGCTCTTTGTTGAGGAGTCCTGATGGACTGAGGAAGCGTTCAGGGCGAAATGTGTCTGGATCACCCCAAAGATCACTGAGACAGAGTGGAAAACAAAAAGATCAGTTATTATGAACTGAACAGAAGATCTTGAAAGAGACAGACACATTTCACCAGAGGTGGAAGAAATACTCAGATCTTGTACTTCAAGGTCACACATGGTAAAAATCCATGTTTATTGTGTTTTGTGGCTGTTTTTAACTTAGAGATGCTGACTCAGGTGCTGTCTAACAGCTAAATAACTAATGACAGTATGTTCTTCCTGAAGTGGGCAGGAGCAGCAGCAGCTTACTGATTTTCGGAGCAAAAGGGGGTCATAACCAGGGGTTACACTGTCATGGTAAAATTAACCATATTAATCGTATTTTGAGCTGATAAACTGAAAGGCATATTGTGGGGACATGTGAGACTCTGACTAACTCATTGAAAAGGGGCATGATATGGGACCTTTAAGTAAAAGTACCACTAGCACAGGGCACAAATACTCTTAAGTCACAAGTAAAACGTATGCATTTAAATTAACACTCAAGTAATAAAGTATTTGTGCTGAAATACACTTAATTACCAAAGTAAAAGTACTAATTATGCAGAATGGCATAATCGTAATATTGTATTTTATTGGATTACAATTACTGCAGCATTAATGTATTAATCACTTTAATAGTTCTGAATGTCTCAGTCATAATTGTCATTGCTTGCAGCTACTTACCTGTCATGATTCACTTGATACTGGTTAATGAAGACACATGTATCTTTGGGAATGAAATATCCATTCAAGGTGATGTTTCTTGTGGTACTGAGGGGGAAAAAACAAGGAAAGTTTAAACAACGATATACACTTTGTGATAATTGTCTTTGTGTTAATAAAGCTCGTGTCTTACCAGTGAGGTATGGTGAAAGGGACGTATGACGCATGGCGGAACACTTCGTACAGGAACGCCTCTGTGAAAGGCATCTTGGCCTTATCTGAAAATCTGGGCAGTCTGGCTGAGCCAATGTGGTCATCTTGAAACAAAAACACCAAAGCCCATTGTAAACTTGTAGATAACTGAAAAGTTATTCTCTGTGCTCTGTACAAACCTTAAAATTAGACTTTCTTTTGACCTTCTGAAGCATAATCTGCAGAAACTCTGTCAAAGCATGACATCAAATCATTCTACAGGTAGGTTTCTAATACAACTGCATCGCCATTAGTTTTCATTATAAACTCTTACACAAATCAAGAGTTCCCCGTCTGTTAGATTGAACTGCTCTTCAGTTCACCACGGGTTGAGTTCAATTGCATTTTTAACAATTCATGAACACGCTTTACAAATAATTACAGAGACAGAGTATGCACATCCTTTGTCACTGCTTCAAGTTTGGCCTGCTTTAAACAATGCAATTAAAGCTCCTTGGTCAATTAATTGTATTGATTTAAATTTAATTTAAGCGATAAGGAAGTGAAGAATGACAAACTATGTGTGTTGAATGCCTTGCGTGTTACGGCCTTTGTGTCTCTCTGGAACTCTCTAACCCCTCTCTCTCGTTCTGATTCATCCGGTCTCCTCTTAGTATCTCCCTCTCTTTCTCTGTCTGCCTCTCTCTCTCTCTCTCTCTCTCTCTCTCTCTCTCTCTCTCTCTCTCCCTCTCTGTGAAAATGCAACGTGCCTCAGAACAGACAGCACCAGTTCTGTCAGCCCACTTCAAAAGTACCTCTGGCGTCAGCAAATTGGACTGATCTTTTGTGAGTTTCTCTGGTGGCAGTTGGATTCTGTCTGTCCGGGAAGGGCACTGGGACTGGCCATTGTTGGGCTTTTACTATGTTGTTTCTGCCCGAAATTTTGATACTGCAGGCGTTACAGATACCAGCAACCCTTGTGTATAAAGTATATATTTGCTACAGAGAAATGCATTTCTGCCTGTTTGTGTCAACTTTATCAATCTCTTCAAATCTGGATTTGATCTATACACGTATTTCATTTCTCAAATATTAACATCTACTGTATGTGAAGTAACACCTTCACCTCTAAAGTTGTTAGTTTTGCTCTATCAATAACAAACCTCGAGCTGCAACCTCATGCTCATAGTGACTTGTAATCATTAATGAGCAACTTTCTATTTTTAGACTATGAGAAACATGATAACTATGAGTCATTCATGAGGCCTGTCCAGTACCATGAACAGCACCATAAATGGTATTGGACTATTTAGTGTAGCATGAACTCTCTCTCTTTTGATAAGATGCACGCAGTAGTTCTCTGTAAGCAGCGAATTTTGCTAGTTAAAGTTCCCTCCTGTTCACTTTCTACCACAATTTGACCTTGGTATACATATTAGGTGATGAGACAATACCTATCTCCTGGTGTATTCTGTCCTGGATGTCAGGAAACTTGATGAGGTACAACAGGCTCCACTGTAACCCAGCAATGATGGTGTCAAATCCTTTAGAAAATCACAAACAAGAGAAGCATTCACCATCATCACCATGATCTATCAATGACATCACCAGCACATTGGTAATATGTGAAATTTGTCTAACCAGCTCCAAAGATGTCTATGACGGTGTGAATGATCTGGGAGTTGGAGAGCACAGATGTATCCTTGTTTTCTTCTCTGTCTTCACAAAGTGCAATCAGAGCATCAGTAATGTCCCGGATATAGTTCTGCAACCAAGCACACACACAATACGGTAGGAAATTTAACACTGATACAGTTGCTGTCTTCTAACATCATTGTTATTATCACTGTTGAAACATCAGGCATCTCTATTAAACAGAGAGTGGCTGATGAGTATGTAGAAAAGTAGGTTAAAAAATTTAAAGCAATAATTAGGGAAGAGACAGTAATCAGTTATGGTACGACGCGTGTCTTCCAGTGGGACGCTAATTCCTAATTAGAGTGCGTGCGAACATTTTAGCCACTCTGCACAAGAACAAAGGTCCGTCCCAGGGAACTTGTTTGTTTTTTTTTTGGCTACAGTTACACTCACAGCTACTACTGTATGGGTGCAATGTCAGATGAAATAGTGGAAAGCAAATTAGTGGAGTAGATCTAAAGAAAACAACACTTACAGACACGCCATCCACAGCGTGGGCCCCTCGTGAAAACATTCTGTTCCTATTTTGTGGTCACTGTGCAATAGGTGGGCTTTGGGTAGGATTATATGAATCAAACCAGTGATGTGTTAGTGATTATAATAAAGTATTATGATATTGAACAAATCATTGTTGTGGCATGATGATGGTAGGCATGCAGAATTTTAGTCCCTTTAGTTTAAATATCCATTTTGCATTGAAAAACCTTAAATTGTGAATTGTTCTTCTACTTTGTCTTCATTGGTGCAACTGTAAAATCAAAACCCAAGTTTCAATGTAAAAAGTCTAATTAAAACAGCTAATATATAGAGCTCAAACAAACTAAGAATGTCTCATCCTGCAACACAGCAATGGTTTTGATTGCAGTGTGTCAGTAATTAAACATTTACTTTTGCATTTTTTTCCATTTAAACTGAATTGTTGTCTACAAATGTATTTGCAAACCTTATCAAAGGTGTTGATGTGTTCCTCAATGCTCCTCTCCATGAATCCGTTCATTCTGCGAATGTGTTGGACCATCTTCCTCAGAGATGGACTCGGAAAGTAGCGAAACACCGGGAAGAAATCAGCCAGGTTTCCTGCTGCAAAGATCCTCAGGACCTCGTTGTTGATGTGAACAATAGTGAGAAACTCCTTGTCATTGTAGTCATACCTTTTCCCAAAACACAGGGCACAGACCACATTTGCCACTGAGGTCACCAGTGGTGTCACTGGATCTATACCCGTCATATTATGGTCCGTTTGCCCTTTAGCAGCTTGTTCCCGAATCACCTCCACCATCTCAGCAGCCTCAGCACATACATGCTCCTCCAGAAGGCAGGTGGCTCCAGATCCCCTGGGCTCAGCCTGGGAGAAAGACCTGAGGGCGTTCTTACACAGCTTCTTATGGAGCAGCCATGCTGGTCCGTACTTCTCACTGAAGGTCATACTGGTCCCATTGGCCACAGCAGAGAAAGTAAAAAGGTCAGGCCGCCCGGCAAAAGCTTCCCCCTGCCGAACCAGAGCCTGCCTGATGGTGGTGTACCCACTCAGGACAACAACACTCAGAGAGCCCAGACGCATCTGCAGTGAAGAGATAAACAAATGACTGAATACACAAGCAAATGCTCTGTCCATCCTAAAAACAAACTTTTCATACCTTGAAAACATCACCATACTGGTGCCTCAAGCGGGTCAGAGAAAGATGAATCTGGTCTCCCATCTGGAGCAGATTCCCGACAAGGGGCCACGGTGTGGGGCCAGGAGGAGGGGGGTATTTTGTGTGGTCCAGCTGGGAGTCATGATGGAGGTGGAGGAAGGACCAGTGGCTCTTTCTGCCCCTGAGGGCCATCAGGAGGAGGGCAAAAACACAGAGAGCAACGGTGACACTGGACAGAGAGGCACAAAGGTTCTCCTTGATGGGCAGAGTCCCAAACAGGATCAGGCTCATGTTGCAAGTGCAAATACTGAAAGAGAGAAATACATGTGTAAATAAAAAACAGATGATGAAAATAAAAAGTCTAAAAAAAGAGGGGATCATAGTCAAAATTAAGAAACTGTGACTACTGTAGGCTACAAAGAGCAAAAAGGTGAAAGGGCAGATACTGTTGACTGAAAAACTCACCATGCAGTGTCCCTCTAAGTTTGGTGTAAACAGTAGAGAGCCCGACCTGGACAACAGAGAGCAGAGCAGAGACCAAAATACTCAGCAGGCAGAACTTTCAGGTCTGATCTTCTGGACCTTGTTGATGAGGGTAACTCACAGTGCAGGACGTCCCTCTCAGTAGTCACCGGGCCCCCTGCAGAGGGAGCTGCTGCCCGCTCACAATGGAGAGGCGCAAATGGCGACAAATTTGGCTAAGAGTCGAGAACAAGTCCGACCCAGCCAGCCAGTGACAGCATCGGCCCATTTGACCGCAGACCGGAACCATACTCATGGGCATGGGCCCCTCCTCTCCAGTTCTTACTGTCCCACAAAGCTGCAGGCTGTTTGTTGCAGTGGACAGGTTGAAAATGTATTTTAAAGGGATTATGTGTTATCATCTACAGAGAGAAAGAAAATCAACAAAACAAATCTGTTTATTACCTTTTACAATCCACCAATAATACATTTTAAGGGATGGTACAAGATGTGCAATTACATTTTTGTGATTTTTATAGTTTATCTTCAAATGTATTTTGCTTTTCTGTTATGGAAAGACATCTGCATAAGTCTATTCTTCTTTTAATTTACTACATGATTATGTACCTTTCTTACAGAAGTTTTCACATTTTAAAATAAGTATTAAAATTTTGCAGGTACAGCTCCCATTAAACTTAGAATTTAGGACTTGTACAGAAAGAACACCTTATATCAGTATGTTTGCTTAGGTGACGATCTGTTTACTAGTTCACAGACGTTTAGCATTGTTTAGTGAACAGTGTAATATCTGTAATGTGTCACAAGGGAGCGCTGTCCATCTGTTTAGACGTATTATTATATTATTGCTTACAGTTTTGGCTGTGGTTTATCACTGGCATGCATCCCCCAAATCATTGCTGCTCGCATTTGGTAGTTGTATATAGTTACACGAGTGCCAACAAAGTTCAAACTTTTGTTACAGTTGCAGTAAAACATCTGCCAAGGAATGATTGATTAGTGAGGAACAGCATGTGGATTTGTCTACCGACTTCAAAGTCAACTAACACATCCGGTGTGTTTGTCTTTCATTTTCCTTTTATTTTTATATTTTGTCTTTTCTAGCTTTTATCTTTTGGCCTCTAATTTGATTGTTAAAGACATTTATTCTTCTCATTTCTTCACTTTCTCTCCTCACTCCTTTTCTCAGGCCTCCATCCCTCATTTTTTCCTTTTTATGACTGCATTATATCCTTCTCCCCACTTCTCTCCCTCACCATCTCTCATTCCCCTCACTCTCCTTTCTTTTTCACTCTCCATCAAACTGTCAATTTAGCTCAAGCTCAACTGTGGGACACCCGGTGCTGTCAGGTCGAGCAACAGCTCCTTTGACCTGGTGGTCCACATCCTCTCCAGGCCGAGTTGGTCCGGTCTTGTCATTAACTCTGGCAGAGACACACTGACTCTGTGGAGCCAGACGACATGCTAAAGTGTCTGGGAGGAGAATTTGTTGCTGATATTCAAATATTAAAAATGGCAGAGTTACAGACCAAACATTCAGAAATCAGAACACTTGAATGAACACAATGCTGGACATGTGATTTAACTACACAGACTACTACTGATTCTTAGACAGACAGTGTGTTTATCAAAATTCATAACACTTCATGGCTCACTATAGAGACACCAAACCTTTGCACAAACAGAATTTGAATGAACTCTTCCTGCTTCAAGCGAACTCTATGACTAAACAGAGCATCAGTATGGGAAGATGGATTCCACTGTGTTCTGCAACACTCCCTAAATGCAGTTCTACTGATCTTTTCAATTGCTTAACGAGAGGTAATTACAGAGGTTGTGTTGTCCCAGGGGATAATTCTCAAAAGGATGTGTGTATTTCCAGACTAATCAAAATAGGCGCACCAGACAAAGTTATGTGATCACATTGTTCCTGGGAGACAGCGAAGCAGCAGGAGGCCCCTTATCAAAGCAAACATCTTCCCAATTATGTTTGCTGCCTTGGAGAAGGGCAGATTCAGGCAGTTCAGCTGAACTAATTCACTGACGATAGAAGGAATACAAGTGGCCATCACTTCAAAAACTGGTCCAGACATGGACTGAAAGCCACTTCTGGTTGCATCTGTTTGCACTATAAAAAGTTAATTTATTATATGGTGAAATTATATTGTCGGGGGTTTGTTTTCAAAAGTGCATTGATAATTTGATGACTGCTATTTCTACAGGGCACAAAAAACTGTAAATATGATTTAGCTTACACAGTATGAAAAACTTAAAGACTCATCATCCACTACAGTAACTTACAGTACATCCTATAGTTTGAAATACATATTGTGTGAATGAGACAGCTTATACAGTGGTAGAAGAAGTATTCCATCAAATAATAACATACGCATTGGCCAGTTTACTTGGTACATTTGTTAAATCCAATACAACAGCTCTGCCTTTAAAAAACTTCTACATTTTTTATTTTTTTGATGACCTCGGGTTTGCTGCATTATCACTGGATTCCTGTTACTAATACAATAAAGTGGAAGCAGCATTTTACTGATATAAACATCATTTTTGTCCTGGCCAGTTTCATTAGTTGGTTTTTAAAATGATTCTGGTGAACCACAATTCAAAAGCAATGTCAGATTTTCATTAGTTAATTTTCAGTAAATTTGTATTTATTATTACTTTTGTCAGTTTCAACTTATTTCAGTGACCATTGTGGGTTTTTCTTTCTTTAACGGAATGGTACCAACAATTTTGCACGTGTGTACATAGTTAGAAGATGCTAATCTAGTTTATGCATAAGATTAACTTAATTATCAAGTTTTGATGTCAATGACTGACTGTAACAACATAATTGTTAAATAACACATACAGGATTTTTACTTTTATTTTTTTTACATCCCCTAAGACTTTCATGTAAACAATAAAAAGAGTTTCTATCTGTAAATTCTTATTAAAAACACACACACAAACACTTATACATATTATACTACATCAACATATCTTAAAACCAGTAAAATGATTATAACGTCATTTAAAGATCATCCATGAAAAGACTTAAAATGAAATCTGACATAATTTAGTGGTCAGAGGGGAATTCTGTGTGTGGAATCTTACCCTAGTTTACCCCACAAGGACAATGAACTGTAGAGTTGGGTAAATTCAGCCACTCCTCCCCAGGAGAAATGAGCTGCTCATACTTCTGACTCCTCTCTGCTTATTACGCATCAAAAAGTTTTGGAAAACAAACTTTTTTTGGGCTCTTGTGTAAAAACTTGCCATCCTTCCCTCGTTGTCACCGAGAGTGCGCGCGCCTGCCTCGAGGGACACGTGCGCTGCGCTGCGATTGGTTGAGTCTGGGCGGTGATCAGCACGTGCAGGGGAGACCATCAGCACCGAGCAGGACTCCCGGTGCTCCGGTAATGTTCCGGTCTGCAGCGCTGCGAGCTGCAGGTATATAAAGCGGCCCGGAGACTCTCAGAGAGCAGCTTCAGCAGCATGTCGGTGAGCGGAGTGAGGATCCAGCAGACCGGAGGAGCCTCCTCAGCATCACACACAGGTAATATCAACTTTTTAGACTCATCAGATGTTGTAAAGTTACAGTGGCCCTACAACACTGTAATATTTTTTAAATCCTGGAGAAGTAGTTGATCTTTAATATTTACTGCTAAGATTTGTCTTCAAAAAATTTTCAAATATGCTGCATTTATTGTTACTCAGAAAAGAAAAAAGAAAACACAGCATATTTATAGTTGATTGGTTTGTGTACAAAATTACAGAAATTATGAAAAATTCTCATTAGAGTCCTAACTACTTATTGAAAGTGCTTGTTCTGAGTAAGGCACAATTGAAAAGTGCTTGACAAGTAACTTAAATAATTAAAAAATTATCAAAATGGCACCGATCAGTTGTCACCTCAGCTTTAAATACCAACATTTTATGTGTTAGTACGTGGGGTTAAATGTAGGGTAGTTTGTGTGTATATAAGGTGAAATATTTCTGAGCACTTCATGATAAATGCTTTCCAGCGAATTAGAATTTATTGAGGGGACAGCAACTTGAGACAGAGCATCTCATCTTCAAGGAGGTCCTTGAAAGTGGTCCTTGCTTTGAAGCAAATGCAGTGGAGCATGCCTCTTGTAGTATTTTGCCCTGGCCTGCATCTTCCAAATCTGTCCTCTAAATGAGATCCATTCCTGTTCAGAGCCAGCCCGACTTTGCGGTGCCACTCGTGACCCCTGACCTTGCGCTGTTACCCTGCTGACAATGCCAGTATCTCATTTGGCACAGTTTCTGTTTACTCCACTGGGCTGGTGATGTGATCTTATCCACGGGGTTACACGAAAAGAGCTTTTCTCACTCACTGATCCATATGTTAACTTTCACAATCACGTACAAATGTATTGTTAAACCCAAACGCACACAAGGGAACTTTGGTAACACTGGTTTCCATTTGTGTCTTTTTCAGAGGGAAAACATGCCAACATGAACTCCCAGCCGAGTAATGGCCACGAGCAGCAGGCTGGTAACGGGTGTGACCACCAGGGTCCAAACCAGGAGCACAAGTCACAGCGTGTCGATGGATCAAAGACGCAGGTGCTGCCCACTCCAATCCCAGACCCCCCGATTCTTTACACTAAGGTAAGCTGCTCCAGTCAGAGCAGTCAGGTCTGAAACATTAGCTCCAGTTTGGTCCAGATTTCTCTGTTCCCGGAGGACAATTAAGCTTATAACAAAAAGCATTGGTATACAGAATTCTGCAAAGTTTGCAGAGACAGTTGGGATTTAGGAAGTTTATTAAAGTGGTCAAATCAATCCACTATTGGCATATGCTGACTCTGGCTTTCTCAGAAAAATCCATTTCACAATGATCTGTGGAGGTGTTTTACAGCAGGTAGTCAAGGACGGTAAACAGAAAAACCCACAAAAAATGCAGTATTTGATGGGTTTGAGACGTTTCTTTTATCCTCATCCTAAAATGTATCATACATCCTTGTGGGCAAAATTCGGCCAGATTGTCAGTTTAATCATCTGGTCTGTATTTGATCACACCAGCTTGTTGATAACAGGCTCAGTTTCCCTTCAATATGGCATCGTGCACCAGTGAACTAATAATATTTATGGTTTGTGTCCAAAATGAAGCTTAAATATGGTGTTTCTGCTTGTAATTACAGGAGAACAGAAATGTGGTTTTAATGAGATGAAACAGGACGAATAAAGAAAACTTTTCACTGGACTAAGGATAAGTTAGGATACTGTAATTACCTGGAAAGGCTTGCAGATGCATCTCATAAAAAAATCAGAGGAGGCAAAACAGCTCCTGCTAAATAACAGGGAGCCTGTTATTAGTTTAATCAGGCTGAGAGGAGCTGATACACTGCACCATGTGTTTCAGACTGTCTTTGATCTGCTTTTAGACAACAAGTAGGGGAGATAATACTGTACTGTTTCTGTGTGTGTGTATCTCTGGTCCCTCAGTTGTTCATCAATAACGACTGGCATGAGTCATGCAGCGGCAGAAAGATTCCTGTGTATAATCCCACCACGGGGGAGCTGCTGTGTGAAGTGGAGGAGGCTGACTCAGTGAGTACATTACATATCACCAGTAAATCAGGTGTGTGTTTACAATCTGTACTAGCAAGAGTACACAACTTTAAAAGTAAGTTTATGTTTTTTTCCAATGTTTTGGAGTCTGTAGATTTTTGCATCCTGAAAAAAGGACCTCTTCTCTCTTTGCCCCTTTAAAGGTGTATGTAGGGGGGATTTTTGTTAGTCAAAACCATGGGTCCAAGGTGTACAGATCTACAGACTGTAAAAGTTATGACTTGACCTGGTTATTGGGAACTGATTTTGACTTCCTCAACTCGAACCTCTCACAGGAAGATGTGGACGAGGCAGTGAGGAGTGCCAGAGCCGCCTTCCAGACGGGATCACCATGGCGATCCATGGACGCCTCAGATCGAGGTCGTCTCCTTAACAGACTTGCTGACTTAGTGGAGAGAGATCAACTCCTACTGGCAGTGAGAAACACACACACACATACACAATACCCCATGAAACCACACAACTGGTTTATTGCCATAAAGTAATGGTGTTTGTATACTAATTACTGTGTTTACTTCTAGACACTAGAGGCCCTGGACTGTGGCAAAGTGTTTCTCATGGCGTACTTTGTAGATCTGATGGCCACAATCAAGACCTTGAGATACTACGGTGGCTGGGCAGACAAAATTCATGGCAAAACTATCCCTGTTGGTGAGTTGGCGCCTTTTCACAACCTCACAACTTTAAGTGATAGATTTAAATTCTAAATATTTCCATGCCTGGCAAATATACTTCAACAAAATAAAAGAGCCTGAGTGCATTCAGCACCATAATGAAATAACTGTATGTATGTTTTTAGATGGAGAGTATTTCACTTACACACGACATGAGCCCATTGGAGTGTGTGGCCAGATTATTCCTGTGAGTAGAAAAATGATTCTGTACAAGCACTACAGAAACTGGATACGGAACATAGCAAATGTTTTCTAAACCCTCTGAACCCTACAACTCATCAGCAGGTTTGAAAGGCATGTTATCCTTAAAAGTGTGCCAAAATGACTCCCATTTACAAAGTCCAAAACTGTAAACATGGAAAGAATCGCTGGAGTTTTAACTTTGCAATGGACCTTTAACTACTGAAAAGTATCCGAATCTCAGCATGAAAACGTAATATTCCATCAAAATCACTTTACTCTACATGTCTCACTTAATAGTTTGCTCTAAACAGATTCCCTACAAGCAAGAAACTCTGTCTTCCTGTGAACCCATTAGTAACTGAGCTGCAGCCACATTCACGTGACAAACATTCAGAAACATTTTTCCTGAAATGCCGGCTGTGATTACACAGAGCAGAGAGTAGTAAGTATGGAAACAAATTATGTAGGTAGTAAAATATCGATAGCATGTAGAATCACTCTACTTCTAGCTACGGTTGTGCTGTTTCCATAGAGGTGCAAAACTTTATGTTGCCGTAAAAAAGGTAGCAACAGTGAGTATAAATATGACAGGAGCAAAAAAATGCCCAGAAATTGGAGTTCAGAGGGTTAACTTACTAGGCTCTATAGTCACTAGAAACTGTAATAAACAAGGTGTGAATAAAGTGTAATTTTATTCAGTTTCACATGTGTATGGGTGATAAAAATGTTAAGCCTATTTCAGTCAACAATGAAAATACTGCACAAAAAACTGATTCCAAGAAATCTGGAAGAATATAAACTTTAAATGATTTAAAACAAAAAGTTTTGAGGTGAAAATTGATTCTTGAACTTTGCTTTCAAAGTAGAGGCATTGTGATATACCAGTATTAAAAATATATATGTAATAATACACATATGATAATATAAGTAGTTTGTCACCCGTTACAGGAACAACATACAGTACAGTTACGGTTACAGAGTCTTTCTGCACCTTCCTGTGTAATTATTTCACCCAAAAAGAGAAAAACCAAACAGCACACCGTTTTTTTTACAATACATATTGTGATAATATCATCATAAATCATTTTGGTGGTGTGTGATGAAAACCTGATGTAGTGACAGCAGTTGTACTTCAAAGTGTATCGTGTAACGAGTTCCTCCTGTTTCTGCAACTTGAACATGTTCATGCCTTTTGGTTCCACAGTGGAACTTCCCAGTGATGATGTTTGTGTGGAAGATTGCTCCTGCTCTGTGCTGTGGGAACACTGTAGTCATCAAACCTGCAGAACAGACTCCATTATCTGCTCTGCACATGGCTGCACTCATCAAAGAGGTACTTGGATTATTACTGCTACCCCACTACAATGATATACATGTGGACAAAGGCCATAAACTTGCATTCAGAGATTGTCAAGGCCTGTGTAGCTGTAAAACTAGAAAGCCTATGTTTAACATAACGTCTCAGTAAAGAGGAGTGGCTCTCTCTCTGTGTTCAGGCTGGGTTTCCTCCAGGAGTGGTGAACGTGGTGCCGGGGTATGGTCAGACAGCGGGCTGTGCCATTTCCCACCACATGGACATAGACAAAGTAGCCTTTACCGGATCTACTGCTGTTAGTATCTAATAATAAATAGTGTCTCTGTGAATGGTGTAACTTTTCTTTTTTAGTGTCATTTGCTCCTATTTACATAAACTCCTCACTAGTATGTAACTGTGTATCTCACATGCTTGTCCTCGGTTGCCAGGTTGGGAAACTCATCCAGAAGGCTGCAGGTGAAAGTAACTTGAAAAGAGTTACACTAGAACTCGGTGGAAAAAACCCAAATATCGTCTTTGCAGACTGTGACTGTGAGTATGTGTTATTCAGTCTTTTTTTTTTTTTTCTAAATGTGATGTCCTTTAATGCCTTCACCATGTCTTGCTGTGTGCACGTCCTGAATGGAATTTCAGTGAGTTAGTGCATTATTCTGTGTACTTGGATAAGAGTAAGATGCTTTAAAATTACTAAAAATGTGAATAAAAAATAAACAATGTGCATAAAATACACAGAATGTTCAAATTGCATAAAACAAACCAAGTAATTGAGTGTGACCTTGTGTTGATTGAGAATAACTAGTATTTTGAGAGAAACTGGAGTGAGCTTCATAGTTCTGGTAAATACAAAATCTCAGACACATTGCTAGATGCAGCTCTGTTGTCCCACTCCTGGTGCAAACCTTTAATCAGTGCTAAAGGCCACTGGTGGCAAAAAGATATGATGCTGTACAACCCTTCTTACTTCTTGTCAACAGTTTTGGTACGGTATTTAGGCTTTATGTGAACATGTCTGTCTTGCAGTAGAGTATGCAGTGGAGCAGGCCCACAGTGGTCTGTTCTTTAACCAGGGCCAGTGCTGTCTGGCTGGATCCAGGGTGTTTGTAGAGGAACCAATCTATGAGGAGTTTGTCCGCCGCAGTGTAGAGAAGGCCAGATCTAAAGTCCTGGGAAACCCTCTCCTGCCAGGGGTGGATCAGGGACCACAGGTACACCATAACTCTGTATATTTGATGTCTAATACACTGTTTAACAGGTAAAACTGAGTGAAAGAGGAAATGATGGTATGTGAGCTGCTGTTTGCTGTTTTCTACAGATTGACCAGAAGCAGTTTGATAAGATAATGGAGCTGATAGAGAGCGGGAAAAGGGAGGGAGCCATACTGGAGTGTGGTGGGTCCATGTGGGGTCAGCAGGGTCTTTTCATCCAACCCACCGTCTTCTCAAATGTCACAGATGATATGCTCATCGCCAAAGAAGAGGTATTGAATAGTGCACATGATAAAACACATAATCTCGGTCTGTATTCTTACACTGTGATGTAAATTTTCTCTAAGTTTTCATCCTGTACTCTCTCAGATTTTTGGTCCAGTGCAGCAGATCATGTGTTTCCATAGCACCAATGAAGTTATCCAGAGAGCCAATGCCACACACTATGGCCTGGCAGCAGGAGTGTTTACTAATGACATTAACAAAGCCCTCACAGTGTCATCTGCTCTGCAGGCTGGGATGGTCTGGTAAGGATCAAATACTACTGGAGTACCTGCACAGAAAATTATTACAGAAGCCTCCCCTAAAGTTGTATTAGACGTATGGATGTTTTAACATGGATTTATTGCAGATATCCGTAATTCTATTCTTACTAGTGAAAAAGAACATTTCAAATATCCACAATTATTCTTACAAGGATAAATTACGAAAGGGGTTTCTTAATACAGACATATACACCGACCAGGCATAACATTATGACCACCTGCCTAATATTGTGTTGGTCCCCCTTATGTTGTCAAAATGCTCTGACCCATTGGGCATGGACAAGAGGACCTCTCAGGGTGTCCTATGGGGTCTGGCACCAGGACGTTGGCAGTGGATCCTTTGGGTACTCTGGCTTGTGCAGTGGGGCCTCTGTCAATCAACCTTGTTCCACTGCATCCTGTTGATGCTTGATCAGAATGGGGTCAAGGAAGTTTGAGGTCAAATCAACATCTTGGGCGACTGTCATGTTCCTCAAGATGTTTCTGATTGTTTGATGTTTTTGCCATGTGGAGG
>OMNN01063333.1:0-18637 GCA_900302755.1 Chromis chromis | reverse complement strand
ATCCTGTTTGAAATCTGGGCCTAGAATTCATTTAAAGTTAAGAAATTACAAATGTACAACAACCTGCTTCAGCTTTCACAACAACAAACCATAAGCATTAGTGAATAGTCTATTTATTTAAGCATGTCACAAACACACACAGGTAAAAGAGGCTAGATTACAAACCATACTGTGGAATATTAATACACTACACATGCAAATCTTCAAGAGCTAGAAAGAAGAAAATCCAGTGTTTTAAATAGATACAGTACCACCAATGTGCATGAAAAAAAAATCCTTGAAAAATCGAGATAAGTCAAATCAAAAAAAGACACACAGAGCTCCAAGGATGCCTGATTTGATTCAGTGAACAATCCGTCAGAATAAAAGGCAAAGAAAGAAAAGCTCACACAGCAGTGTGCCTGTCTGCTTGCTTACTCTGACTCCACAGAAATCAGCCATTCACGGAGGAAGAGGTTCTCTCATGTGCACCACATGCCTCAACAAAAGGCTACGGTATGGTGGAGCACAAGCAATGAAAAATTCCTGCATAATAAATCATTTTAAAAAGTGCTTGTTTGACTTACAAGGTGAAAACTAGCATCCTAACTCATGGATAAAGTAGCCTATAAAGGATATTACATTGTCCTGTAGGTGTACAAAATATCCACACGCACACAGCCCCCTTTTTTTCATCAATTAATAAACAAAGAACAATTGTCAAAATGTTTTTTCGCCGTGCTAAGAGAGACAGCTGTCCTGTAGAAGAAAGAGAGGCCAATCCCCGGTGTGGAATATTCCAGTCTGTCAGCGGCAAAGCTGAGTGGCGCAACCCACCGGGGAGGGTTTTTTCTCTCTCTTTTTTTTAAACAAAGGCCTATCCTATAAATAACCTCAGTGGCGAATTTCAACGCAAAACCCCCTTAAATAATGAAACATATTCACAATCTTTATGGTTTTGTCGCAATCACACTGGGGGTTGGGAGTGCAGAGAGCGAAGCTTTGAGAGAGGGGAAGGGTGTCGACAGACTCGTGACCTGAATGCGCGCATTTGGCAGCCGGAGGGTAGGAGTGGAGAGAGCCAGAAAAACAGGCCTCTGACACACACACGCTGCGATTTTGGAGGCGCAAACACGCACAAACACACCGGAAAAAGCGTGCGTAATGTGTGCGTAAAAAGGCGCTAAAGATGCACCTGGAGATCCACTTTTACGCACGCGAATAAAGACCCTCCCCGCTTGTATTTTTAACTCCTTCGTCGCAAAAATAGACAGAATGGCATCTTGTTTGTTTGTACTATCTGATCTGGAGCGCTTGAAACAGTCGGTGTTGGTGATCCGCCTGTTTTGTTTTTTTGTCGTTTTACGCGCGGAAGCCCGAAGCAGCGCCAGCGTTCTTTCACCCAGATACAGAACAACAGGGCTGCTGCAGAGGATTCCTGTTGACCTTATATGGCAGTGTGGGGGTGCTGCTCTCATGGCAACCGTCCAGAGCTCTCGGATTACTGCCGTTGCCAGGGCGAGCCTCAATACGCCGCCTTGTATTAAAGTTTCCTTCCTTTAACACGCACTGTCGACTGGTTTTCTCTCCATGTAAAACACGCACCATTTCGAGAAAAATCGCCCCTGTGACGCCGGCTGTTTGTCTTCGTGCTGATTCACTCAGAAACACCGAGAAACGTCCTCGGTAGAAAAAAAGAAAAAAGGCGCTCTCCCCGAGCCTCACCCAGTTATGGCGCAGCAACATTTCACAGCACAGTGCTCTCCTTTGTCTGTAAAGAAGCCATTTTGAGACAGAGAACAGCAGAGAAACCATTGCACAAGTGCAGCTTACATACCACAAAAAAACAGGTCTGTTTGGAGGAAGGGAAGCAGTGAAAAACACAAGATCTCTTCCCCATAAGATTCCTTTTAAAACGTGGATTTACATGTTTTGAATACTAACTGTAAGTTTGCAATATCAATCAAACAATGTGGGTTACAGTTATTTTTATTCTTTGAAAACAAAAGGCAATAGAGTTAAGCTGAAATCGTTGTTATATAATAAGTAACGTTTAAGTATTATTCGTGTTCTGTCCTCTGTGAGAATACTTACATGGATATAAAATGGAGAAATTAAGTGAAATAGCTCAAAATCCATTACCTTTCCAAACAACATTCTCCTTGCAGCCTTTTTTTTATATGATGTTGCTCAGCTAGAAATGTCGACATGGCAGAGGTTTCTAATCGACTGCAATCCTGTCTTCAAGTAGAGAGAAGAGATGGTTTGCATATTGCCCACACAGATGATGCTTGAAGATGCATATTCGCTGGCTGAGAGGCAAAAGCTACCACTGATCAAAAAAAAAAAAGTTTTCAAAAGAGCTCTATCTGTCGTGCTAATGGATTCCTTCCTTTTCAGGAGACGCTCTCCCAGCCCCTTATTAATGCCAATAATAGAGGATCCGAAGATGGAGCTGAAAACGTTCCTCCTGCCCCTGCGTTTAGGCCTGTTAACTGCATTTCACCCAAGTGCTGAGGTAAATATTTTTTCACCATGAATAGTTTTCCCTCCATCTGTTTCCTCTTTTATCAGTCTGTGTTTTAAACCGTTTTTAAAAACTTCAACACATATTTTTTTTTAAATAAGAAGAAAAAGATAAAAGGCTACCTGACTGGACTTCTTTGGATATTTAAATATGCCCTTGAAGCAAGGTCAAGCCGACGTTTACACTTTTTGTTTTTGGACGCGTTTGGCTCCTAAATGGCAGCACGAACCTAATCGTGCTTGAAGCTGTCTCCACAGTTGCAGTGTAGGGCACAACACAAGCCATCAGGGTGTTTAGCGTTGCTGTTGTGAGAGGAGAAGTGTTTAAAGTCATTAATCAAAGCAAAAAGGGGGGTTATCAGTCAACAGTCAGAAATGCAAGAAGCACAAGAAATTAATTTGCACGAGGCCATTAGTTACCCATGGCCTGCTTTCTGTCATCTGAGCAGCTTATAAAACTGTATATTTATATGTCAGCATGCCATATTTGAAGACATTCTATGTGATCACATTAATAAAGCTGAATAGAGAAATAGACAGAAAAATACTTGTTTAATAACAGTAGCTGCATGCCTCACATTTACATTGCTAAATTATAAAAAACACTGTTAAATTATTATAAAAGAGTTGAACTTACTGATTGCTACTCATATCCTACAAGGCCATAAGTGCAATGCCAACAATCTGCCATTGCACATTTTGTCACTGTAACTGTGTCTTTCTTCCCCCTCCCCATTTTCTATCATTTTAAACATCTCCAAAACCATAAAGCTGTTTATTCACAACATTTTGGTTTCTTTTTTTCTTTACTCAAGAAATATAACCACTATTATATGGGTGTGCCATGACCTAGTTAAGACAAAGATGGATTCCCAGGCAGAGTAAAAAAAGGCTCAAAATGTCACAGGGTATTACATCCAGTACATTCTCTTCCTTCTTCTCAATCCTTTAAAAGGAGGAATCATAGTTTTATCATAGTCCGTGAGAGATGAGGAAATCAAGTGTAAGATCCCTTTTGGAACAAAGGAAACCCATATAGGCCATTGAGTCCCTGTTTAAGGAAAATGGCTGCCGAGAGCGCTCAGCCCCCTCTCTCTGCTCTCTGTTGAAGGACTCCTGAGCCGTGCCTCTAATAGCAGACAGCTCCTCTGCCGCTGCGCTCTGATTGGCCCGCCGAGCTGCCGCTGTTAACCAGCCAATTGCCCGAGCACTGCGAAAACACCAGGCAATGTCAAACAAAACCCAGTTTGTTCGACAACAATTTAAAAAAAACGCCATTCAGTAAAAAAACAAAAAAACATCCGCTGTTGTTGTACACTTGTGGGGGAAAAAAAGTTTTTAAAAAAATAGATAAAAATAAAAATGGAGGACCTACGTATCCGCTCGGCACTAGTTTCTCAGTCGGGATTAGCGAGAGAAAGAAACAAACCGCCGCATTCCAACAGTTATAAACGTTAGCTTAGCCGCTACATTCAACTAGCTAGTTTCTGTAATATCTCGTCTGTCAAACGGCCGTTAGCCGTGTGAGCAGTTTGTTTGTTTGTTTGTTTGTTTAAAAAAAATATATGCCAGAATTCGAACCACAAGTCTGCACCACATGAAACCTTCCGACCGAATCAGTTTTATTAGCCTTTTAGTGGCAGTTAAGAAGATATTGCCCCCTGTGTCTATCTTGTGTTTGCCAGTTGGGTAAATACAAGCGGCAGATTCGGTGCAAATGATTTATAGGTGTAGCGACACGAAACTGTCACCACACCTAAAGTAATCACATATATGAATACTAACGTTGCTATGTTGTGATTTTTTGTTTTTTTGTTTTTTATAAGTCAACTGCATCGTTAAACGAGCGTTGGAAACACAAGTGAGTTTGTATCGAAAGTGCGGCTAGCTTCGGAGGTGGGCAAGCCTAGCGGTGTATTGTGGGAGAGACAGCAGCTACAGACCAGAGGCACACAATATGTGTTGGCTCTCGCCGAAAAGGAGGCAGTATTCTTGAAGCTAAATCATGTAATGTAAGCGGCGAAAGGAAAGCGATTTCGTCTTTTCATCAATTGGAAAAAAACACACACTCGATCGGACGAACCATGTCCAAGCCAGGCGAGAGGAACAGATTGAACGAAGACCATGGCAGAAAGCAGAGTTCAAGTAAGCTTGTTCTTTTTTTCCTCTTTCTCCAGCCCTCCTAATGCCTGTTTTCCGCACGCTAGATCCCATTTTTACGCTCTCACTTGGGTTCCCCCCCGCCACCGGAGCCGTGCATCTGCACCGTTCGGCTTGTTGAAAAAGTGCTGGGGGGCTGGTGAAGGGGGGGACCGTGTTCACAGCGTTGCCTCCCCGATAACGTTAGCTCTCCTCTCCCTGTCGCTGCCTGTCGTTTCAGGTTTGGCGAACGGCATGGACAGTCATCCCGTCTGCGGCTCGGCGGAGAAGCGGAGTCACCACTGGAGAAGTTACAAGTTGATAATCGACCCGGCGCTCAAGAAGGGATCCCACAAACTGTACCGCTACGATGGACAGACTTTCAACATGCCCGTAAGTGCCTCCTCTGACGCGGCGGAGCGGCTACAATAGTAACCGAGTAGCCGACCTCCATGATAGGTTACAATGTGGCTGAGTGGACGGACACGTCCAGCATCCACGGCACCGTGTCGGAGGTGTTCTTCCTCCATGAACAACACCTCCGGATCGTGCAGGACGACTTTGCAACAAGTTAGTGGCGTGTGAAGTTGTGAAGGGGATGATAACAGCCTTGTGTCCCCTCTTCTTCTCCCACAGAACCCCGGAATGCCACCGGTGGACATCGTCCGAGACCCGAGGATCGGTCGACTGTGGACTAAGTACAAAGAGACGGACCTCCCGGTGCCCAAGTTTAAGGTATAAACAGTGTTTGGATCAGGATGGCAGCTCTGTCCTAGTGGAGAAGGGGTGCTGTCAGAAGTTGCAGACACACCCCCTCTCAGACATCTCTGGGATGTGGAGGACTGTCGGAGGATTGTTCAGACCAGAATACAACCATCTGCTCTCATGCTTTGCATTTCTGGACTTTCATTAAGTTGCACTTGTTCGTTGCAACTCCTGCAGCGCCGCTCCTCTTATCAGAGCTGTCAGAAATGACCCCACATGGTGCAACATTAACCCGAGCAGCACTTAACATTAACTCTTTGTCATTCCTCTCCCAGATCGATGAGTGCTACATCGGCCCCGTGCCTCCAAAGGAGGTGACATTCGCCCGACTCAACGACAACATCAGGGAAGGATTTCTTACCGACATGTGCAAGAAATTCGGGGAGATCGAGGAGGTGGAGATCCTGTACAATCCGAAGAACAAAAAGCACCTGGGAATAGCGAAAGTTGTTTTCGAGACCGTGAAAGCCGCCAAGGTGGCCGTGCAGTCGCTGCACAACACGTCTGTTATGGGAAACATCATCCACGTGGAGCTGGACCCGAAAGGTAAACACTGATGCAGTCACTCGAGGTAGAAGGACGCGCGGGCTGCGATTCTGCTCTCAGACCTGCGAGCAGATGCAGGGCCACGAAAAATGAGTAAATAGTGAAATGTTTGCTTGTTTTGGATGATTAGGATGACAGCAGTCACGTGTGCAAATTTACGTGCGTTGGCTGGCAACGAGGGGTAATTGAATTTCATTGAATGTAAGCCTGTTCCCACAAGCCCAGAGCTGAGGGTGCTGTGTACTCCCACTGTGCATAATTTCAGACCTGCAAACAAACACAAACCAATCTGCCAGAGCCCTCTGCACTTCAGATTTTTTTCTGAGTCACAGTAAAAAATAATATTAAATTGAGTTTCATTTACAGTAAGTGACACTTAGGGTTGTTTTTGACTTGTACAAAACAGCAACTTTAATACCTCTTAGGTAATGTAAATCATGGTTTTATTTTGCTGCCTTCAGTTTTGCATCTGTGTTGATTTAATTAGAGCAATAATGGATGTTTTCACCACATTTCTCTTTTATTATTTCCATAAATTAGTTGCTGTTTTAATAAACTGTTGAAGAAGTGTGTTTGTGTAGGCTGTGCACTATATTAAGGCATGTTTTGGTCATATTAATATAGCATGTATCGCACATGTCATGCAGTAATTCACAGTTCATATATTATCAAGCAATATTAATGCATAATATTAATTTCCAAGGCTCCTCCTGTTGGCATGACTGCAAATTCCCCCTTTACAAATGTTTAGTTTCAGGGTTCAGCTGCTGTTACTCAGATCATGCCAGAGTGCTTTTAATAAAGCCCTTGCATTAAGCAGCCCGCTTTATAAACTTGGCACCAGACCCATGCATGTTTATTGTTCCGCAGGTGAGAATCGCCTCAGGTACTTCCAGCTCCTGATGAATGGCAGCTACACTCCGCGGACTCTTCCTGTTGGCGGAGAGGAAGCCAGAGAAGTTTCCCCTCGGAGCCTGGCAGAAGCCTTGCTGGTAAAAATTCCTTTAACAATCCGCAAAATTGTTTGTGCTTTTTATTTTTTTCTAAATCACTCCTTAAACTGTGCCAAAAGGAGTTAATTAGTAGTTTAATATTATGGTGGAGTCCTGGTTCATGTGAGGTCATTCTTGAGGAGGAGTTGCATGTTAGCGTGTGGATGTTGTGGTGTTACTTGGCTGAATCAGTGCAGCAGGTGGTAGAGTAGAGTAGTAGTGCCTAGATACTCTTATTTACCAGTTATTTTAAGGTATTTTAGTCATCCTAGGAACATCATTCAATTATTTGTGATGACTTGTTTGATAAACAGTAGCTTCTAAGTTGCAACCTAAATGTACTCTCATCATTCTTTGATCTTTTTCACTGCGATGGAGCATTTTTTGTTGTTTTCCCTGTGACGTCTTGATTCACTCCCGTCCTCTTTGTGTCTTCAAAGGCCTGCGAGCCCATCCGCAGGTTGTCGGAGAGCGGCGTGGCTGCAGTGGGAGCAACGTTGCCGCCCAGCAGCTCCAGCACTCCCCTCACCCTGGAGACGGGCTACTCCAGCCTAAGGCAGGACACACCTCAGTCCCAGGGAACCCCTCATACGCCGCGCCAGGCAGGTACGCCCTTCTCTCAAGACTCCAACTACTCCAGCCGGCAGTCCACGCCTGCGTACCAGTCCAGCCGTCCTGAGAGCTCCGGAGGTTACAAATCTCGCAGACACGAGAGTAAGTTCCAGGATGCGTACAACCGCAGACCGGAGAGGCCTCAGTACCGCAGCAACATGTATCGGAGTACGTCGGAGCAAGCTGCTTTCAAACAGCACCAGCTCACGCCGCCCGAACCTCCACCTTCCACCACCTCCTTCACCTACACGGCGCCTCCCCCCGCTACACCCAACTTCAAGTCCGCCTTCTCACCCTACCAGGCTCCTTTGCCCCCCGCGTTCCCCCCGTCGGAGCCAGCTTTCCATCACCCAGCCCAAAGGGAGGGTGAGTACCTCCGACCTCCGCAGCCGCCTCTGGCAGCCGCCACTGACTTTTTGCCGGTCAAGGAGAGACCAGAAACTCCTCCGATCCCGGAACCCCCACCCGAGCCCATGCCCCATCCCACTACCCCTCCTCCTCAAACGCCAGAGCACTGCCCCTCACCTGGCTCCCCCGTGCTGGATCCAGAGCGCAATAGCCTGGATTCCCGCATCGAGATGCTCCTCAAGGAGAAAAGGACAAAACTGCTGCCGTTCCTGGAGGAGCGGGACTCGGACACTGAGGTGCATATGGAGGGAAGTCCAATTTCCTCCTCCTCCTCTCAGCTATCCCCAATTCCCCCTTTCACGAGCGGCTCCCAAGGTGGCCAGCAAAATTCCCGTCCCTCGAGCACCGGCTTGGAGGATATCAGCCCGACCCCACTGCCAGACTCGGAAGATGAAGAGCCAATTCCTGGAACTGCCTCCTTGATCAAGAGAATCAGCTCTCCTGTCCACGACAAGATGAGCAACAGCGACCTCAAAGATGGACCTTTTCGAGGCCACACTCCCACTGATAAGATGGACACGGTAGGATCAAAATACTCTCTGATATTTGTTATGAAAAACTGCATATTTCTCCGCATGTTTATGTGCTTCAGGTTTATCACATTTCACAAGAAACAAGTGTCAGACGCTGCCACAAAAGCTCTCATTAATAGTGTGGATTAGCTGATAGTGGCGCTGATGTTTACACACAGCTGTGAATGACAGTTATACAGAGGACGCAGGAAGTCGGGTCTAGTTTCAGTGTGAGGTGGTAGTAGTAAATCTTCGCTTTTGTTTCATTCCTTTTGTTCTGCCTTAAAAAGGAAATTCCGGTTTCACAGAAAAACGTGTGTAAAGGAATCAAAAGGCCCCTCCAGCTACTAACAAGTAACAGCAAACTGCTAACAAGTCACTACCTTTAAAAAGTGTATTTAATCGCCCAGTAGTGTCCTGATATGAACCCAAACGTGCAGAATTCCTTGTCAGTGCAGGTCAAAGAGTTGCCTAACTTGCAGCTTCACAAATACCTCCACATTCACATGAAGCTGATCTCCTTTTTTGAAGTCACAGTAACGCCATCTGGCCTGTGATGTTGTATTTCTAAACTTTGCTCTGAAGGGAGAAATAAGAGCCACGCTGCTGTTGGGGAATTGAACACTCTTGTTTCCTCTTTCTAACACTCGTTGCACGCGCTCACACGAAGGAAAACACAACCTGGCTGTTGGCCCCATTCAGCACCACACTTCCTGGTTCTGCTGAGCCCGACGGTCGGGATTGGCCGCAGCGCCTCTGCTCTCGTATTTCAAGTTATCACAAAGCAAACAGTGCAAACAGGTCATTTGGGTAACAACAAGCCACTCCCCACGCCGAGTTCACTCCACTGAGTTTCATGTCTGCAGCCGTTGTGACAAAGATTCTTTTATAACATTAAACAACCGGGAGAAGAATTAAACTCTGATGTGTTTAAAGTCTTGCATTCAAGGTTTTCTACTGTGGTACTTTGAGGGATACTGAGTGTGATGCCTGAACAAACAGCTCTGTTTGGAGACATGCTGACCAAAGACACAGGTCATTTGTGTTTGACTGTGCTAAACTTTGAACTCAGATCAGTGCTAGAATCACTTGTTGCTCTTATTTTCAAGAACTAACTGGGTATCAGAGCTCAGTACTGTTTGATACTGACGATGATTTGTTCATCAATCAGTGGCAATCAAAAACTGCAAGTCCTGAACGTTTACATTAAATGCCTATCCAGATTTGTAATCTTATTTCCTGATTTCAAACAAATAAGATTTCAGTCACTGTTAGGCTGTTTTATCCAGACATGGTTGCTTGTAGCATTTAGAGCTTTAGCTGCTTTTCTGTTATATTTTTAGAAATACTTTTATAGACAAACATGCTAATATTTCTCAAAGTAATGCACCACAACAAAGCATTCATTCGCTCTCGTTATTAAACTCAAACATTTTATCAGAAAGATTGTAATACGGACAAACTCCAGTCATTCCCAGCCCCGTTTATGTCAACTCATGTTAAGGTTCAAAGGCCTGATTTGACAAAAACAATCTTAACCCCAGGTCCGCTAGCTTTTTCCGAGCTTTTAACCTCATCTCGGGGTCTTCGTAAGTAAATGCCGTTTCCTCAGTTGTCACGATGAAAAGGGCAGGTGATGGTACAGGTTCTGTATAGCCTTGTATAGTCCTGACAGGAAGTCCCCTTTTCACACAGGGTCAGCAGTCGTCAGGAGAAGACATGGAAATCTCTGATGACGAGATGCCCGGGACTCCAATCTCCGGCAGTGAATGTGGCAAGGGCATTGTCGTCAACTCGGCAGTGTCCCCGATGCAGACCATTACCATCCACCCCGCCGGCTACCATCCGCTGCAACACCAAGCCGGCTTTGCGATCCCACATCACCACCTGGCCCACTCTGCCGTCCCGGGACACCCTGCTCACTTGGCCGCTCATCCTGGAGTGCCTCCCCACATGCTGCCCCACATGGGCCCCTACCCGCACGGCATGATGCCGCTGGTGCAGATGGAGCTGATGAACTGCTTGCGGTGGGAACAGTGGAGCACGGTTCCCATGTCCTTCCAGATGCAGCAGCAGATGTTGAGTCGCATGGCTCAGACTAGAGGACCCTATCCTTATCCACATTTTATGGACAGCGGGGCCACTGGGCCCTTTGGGGGACCTTACGCACCTCTTTCAATGGGTGCTACACCTGCGAGCAGCACGGGAGCACCCGGACAGCAATGGCAGCATCCCAGTATACCAAAGTTCAACCCCACTGTTCCTCCTCCTGGATATGACACTAAAAAGGAGGACCCGCACAAGGCCACTGTTGATGGCGTGCTGCTGGTCATTGTCAAAGAGCTGAAGGCCATCATGAAGAGGGACCTCAACCGCAAAATGGTGGAGGTTGTGGCTTTTAGGGCTTTCGATGACTGGTGGGATAAGAAAGAACGTTCAGCAAAGGTAAGTTGCTCATTTCACCCACTACACCTACAGAAGCAAAGAGAGCTCCTATCCACACATGCACAGCGTGTATGAGAAAATACACTTGTGCTGACTACTTTGGAATTTTTAATTGCTCTCAGTTAGATTGGCAAAACAAATTAGGTCCATATTATATGAATTAATTATATGTAATATAAGCCACGAATTGCAGTGACATTCATTAGGGTCATTCAGTCTCCACTACAGCATAAACACTCATCATAAGCATCCATTCACAGTTGGACAACATGATGCTTTCTACAGCTTATTGAAAAGAATAATTGAAAGACTGTTCTGTGGCTGTAGCTGATTTGCCTCTCTGTTGTCCAGCGTGATTACACAGGCAAGAGTCTTGCATTAATAGTAGATATCAGTTTGACAAGTGCCATAATTAACTCATCTGATCTCATCTTGTTGCTGCTACAAATGCAAAGATTAGTTTTTTAATAAAGTAAATTAAACAGCTGTGATAATCAATTTTGTAGTCGTTTATCAAGAAAATACAAAACATATTTACTGGTTTTGGCTGTTTAAATGGGAGGATTTGTTGCTTTTCTGTCTTGTATTTAATTAAAAATTGAATTATTTTAGGGATTTGGGCTGTTGATCAGATAAAACTAGGCTCTTGGAACTGGCAATCAGTTGTTTTTTTTTACTATTTTCTGACATTTTATGAACTAACAAAGTATTAAAAATTACTTGATTGATCATGAAAATAAGCGTTACATTTGAAGCAGCTTGTGTTTAATGAGAATTGCTCTGTAGACTGAATCCAGACCCCAAAAAAGGAAACTTTTTTTGTGTTGTTTAGTGTAATAACAATGTTTAATACAATAACGAGTGAGCATCTAAAGTCATAATATTTTTTTTCCAGGCATCTTTGACTCCAGTTAAAGGTGCGGAGGGGAAAGAAGAAGAAAAACCCAAACCCAAAGAGACGATGGGTTCAAGTCTGCTGGAGAACTGGAACAAGGGCGAGGGATTGGGCTACGAAGGAATGGGCCTGGGAATTGGTTTGCGAGGAGCCATCCGGTTACCGTCCTTCAAGGTAAGATTTAAAACTTCAGGTTTCAGGTTTCAGGTTTTTTATTTTATTTTGCACAACGATAAAACAGAAGAAAGAGACAAAGAAATAACAACAAAAGAGTGCAAGGTAGAGGCAAGAAACCCGAAAGGGCTTATACAGGGCCTCTACCTATATTAAGCTTCACAACTTATATTAAAACAGATAACAGTTTATTGCCGAAACTGAACAAGTATTAGAAAAACCTTTAATTGAACTAGAATTTCTAGATAATAGCTTTAATTTATCCCCTTCACCCCAAAGTCACTAAGCTCTCCATTGATTAAACATTATTTCCTAATTGATCTTTGTGCAGGAGTAAATATGGTTGCATTTTGGTTTATTATTTATTTATTTATGTACATTTACTTTCATTTCAGACTTTTTGTTGTTGTTGTTAATAATAATAATAATAATATGATAATCTAACCTTTATTGATCCCCTTGGGGAAATTCCTTCTCTGCATGTGACCCATCCTATTCAAAATTAACCTTAACTATACATACTAGGAGCAGTGGGCTGCCGCGGTGCAGCGCCCGGGGAGCAGTCAGGGGTTAAGGGCCTTGCTCAAGGGCCCACAGTGGTGGTGACTGGGACAAGCGGTCGCTCTCACTTTCCGACCTCAACCTCTTGCCAGTCCGGGGACTTGAACCGGTTACAAGTTTGCTTCACAAACCACTAGGCCACCACTGCCCCCTGTTGTTGTTGTTGTTGTTGTTTGTGGTTGTTTGTGGTGGCGGTCTGCTTGTTAATTCAGCCTTTTCCATTATTTATCTTAGTGGCTAAGTCATGTAGTAAACCTGTGTTAAATTCATGTTGTTAAAATGCATAAAGGTGTTAATTTACATGCAACAGGGCACAAATTAAGGTTAAAAGTAATAATGTAATGGTGTGCCCCGATAGCCTAATGGTTATGTCGCATGACCCAAGTGTAGAGGCGTAGCGGCTGTCCCGGGTTCGATTCCGACCTCGGGCGTTTACAGCATGTCCTCCACCACCTCTCTCCCGACTCTATCCACTGTCCTATCCAATAAAGGCATAAAAGGCCAAAAATAAATCTAAAAAAAAAGTAATAATCTAATAATAATGATGTTTGTTTTAGAGCACTTTCAAAAATCTACATTACAAAATGCTTTACAAGACAGCTAAATAGAAAAGACAAGTCATTAAATGTCAGATTTTAAAAGTAATAAATGAGTATCACTGTTCTTAAATGATATTGGCAGTTTAATTTTAGTAATGTATTAAATTTAGCTGCTTCAAATCCATGTTTTGACTCGTCAAGCATTCGTTTATCCACGTTCCGGCATGTAGTGATACTTTTGGTAGCGGCTGAGCATTTACCTTTAAGGAATGGGGCTTTATGGGTAATCTGGGTGGAACGTAGGTCCAGTTTTGTTGGTAGTTAGCGACTCTACTGTGGAAAATAAGCGATGTTAGCAGCATGTAGTCACGGTTGCTGTGAAGCGCATGCCGTCAGGGGTGATTAAGTTGTTGCAGTCGGCCATAAACAGGTCTAAGTTTCAGTTTAACAGCGATACACATGTTGTGCACCGTGCTCACTGCCCTAAAAGAAAGGAAATAAAGACCTGTGACGGTTACCTGCTAACGAACCAAGCTAGAGTAAACCTGATTCATCTGACAGAATTCTGATGCCCTGGTTAAGTTACATAGTTTTATATGAATCTTGCACAAAATATCTTCCCACATAATAATTTATACCGTCTTCTCCTCTTTACTAGCACAAAGGGAATTCACAGCTGTCAACCGGTTTGGCATTTTACTGTACATTGATTGAAGTAAAGCCAACCGCTGCACACCTCAGCAGGGGTTTTTTATATGGCAGGCTGAAACGTAACATCATTTCATTTTAATGTGCAGGGACCATGGTAATGTGATTCATCATGATTGTCCCTGACCCCTGGAACACCATCAATATTACATTACCTGTGTGACCGAATGCCCTGTAAGGCTTTTTTTTTTTTGTCAGCAAATCACCCTCCACTAATGCCACATCCAGCCTCTGCCCAAACTAAAGGCATTTCTGGTTTTCTTGGTAACAGGAAATCATTAATTATTCATTCATTTGCTAGTGTTGGAGACAGAAAATTTAACTTGAAACAGGAAGGAGGGGGAGAGTTGTTACTCTTAGAGGCAGATATTGGAGGCTTAATAGTGTCCCTGGTGATGGAGACCGTTGGGTTTCACATTCTTGTTTTTTTCCCCCCTCCTACCGCCTGCAAACCATTTTCTATCAGTCTTTGCCGAGGAAGCCTCTCTCACACACACATGCACGTGTCGAGTAGAGCGTTCAGTGATCAAAGAGGAACCTCTACTGTATCGCAGCCAGCTCCAGTCTGCATGTGTGACGGTTTACAGCTCGCTCATTCGTATGCAACATATTTAAAACGTAGCACGATGGTAAAGTCGATGCATCACGGCACATAATGTAGAACAAATCATGCTCATAAACAGCCAAAATTGTAAATCTCTTACAGTGACGGCATCCTGTCGTTCAGGCATCGTCACTTTTATGTTCATTTTCCTGGCAGCGTCATTTAGACATACCCAGGACAGATGTAGGGAGCCACGGTACACATAATTCTTATCATACACATGAGATTGGACAGAACATTAGATGATTTATAATGCATAATAATCAGAAGACAAAATGTAAACTAAAAGCATCTTATCAACTGTTTAGATAATTGAGATTTGTGATTTCCCGTATGCTAAGAATTCTGTCCATGTGTGATGATGATCTAGCAACACTTTACCAACATCCATCCATCCATAATCTATACACCGCTTAATCCACTGTAGGGTCGCGGGGGGTCTACCAGTCTATCACAGGGCTACACATAGACACAGACAACCAAGCACACTCTCATTCACACCTACAGACAATTTAGAATCATCAATTAACCTCAGTATGTTTTTGGACTGTGGAAGGAAGCTGGAGAACCTGGTGAAAACCCACGCTGCACAGGGAGAACGTGCAAACTCCACAGAGAAAGATCCCAGGTGTCCTAACCGGGATGCGAACCGGGGTTCTTCTAGCTGTGAGGTGACGGTGCTAACCACCGAGCCACCGTGCAGACCCTACTTTACGAACAGCAAAATAAAAACATCCTAACAACTGTATTGAAGTCTACCATTAGATCCTGGTCAATCCTGTCTCCATGTCAGGGATCATTTTTAATTGTGATTAATTAATTAAGTGACTGCTTTTGGTCCATGTGTATAAATGCACGCAGCTCTCTTGTTTTGGAAACACTGTTTGATTCTGCACGTATTTAATCAACTCAGAGGAAAGACTCCTACAAACACCTGGAAGCAACAAACCAAACTTCAGTTTTGTTAGTCTCATCTGTTACAGTCTCTGTCTGCATCACAATTAAGTCTTATTTTTATTACAATTACAATCTATAATTCCATTTAGCAGACGCTTTCATCCAAAGCGACGTACATAGGTAGACAGGGCAGCATTAAGGACCTTGCCTAAGGGTCCTCGCTGGATACCTGCGCCCTGACCGGGATTTGAACCACCAATTTCCAATGCCACGGTCTGGGGTGTTAGTCACTGAGCTATCCATCTGCTTTTATGGACATTTCATTTATGATAGATGTGAAATTGTAGAGCAAAGTAGATGAGAAAAGTGTTTTATGATTTTTGGCTGCAAACTGTGTCTTTTGCTCCATGTCATGTTTTTGGACCAAAGGAAGCCTTCCCTAAATCACCTAACAGAACTCAAAGTATGTGCTAAGATTGCTGTTGTGACTTTAACAGAAAAGTGAGCATGTTGTTAATTCAGACCTGAACCCGACACATTCACATGTTTTTGGATTAACAGAAAGGAGTTGCAGGTCTGAAAGGGAACTCCTCTGCATTTCTATTCGAAAATCGTTTTGTATGTGACACAGTTGAAGCAGGAAACAAGGGTAAATTCTACAAATCATACCAACAGCACAGAACAAATCATACTTATTACAGCCATCGACTGTGATTACACAGCTGTAAATGATTACTAAGCCACCTGCTGCTTCCCTTACAAAAACAATGTTTGGAAATACAATTTGCTGAAACTGTGAAGGTTTCAAACTCCACACTGGATGACCATTATGTTGTGCATGAGCTGTATATGTAAAGTCAATAGATAATGCTTATTAATGCATAAAAGAACAGAATTGCAAGATGACAGTAAGACTTAACAAAGAAGGATTCAGCTACAGAGATGTTGCTAACAGTTAAAATGCAGTGTGATTCCACCAAGAACCAGCAAAAGAAACAGAAAATGGTAGTTACAGTGGTCTAATAATAATTTCCAAAGCTGTATGATAGCAACGTTATTTTTTTGGCAGGGTGTTGTGAGTTTATCATAACATTTTACATTTATTTTATGTTTAAAAAGCAATTTAACATCAATATAAAATCTCCTATGGAGAATCGTGGCACTGATATACCTCCATATTCCATTACTCTTCTTTGTTCTGTAAAGCCACGGCCATCCCACCTCTCTCCGCTCCGTCTGTGGCCTTAAGAGGCGTTTGGATAGATAGAGATGTGGGTAAAGACGGGGATGTGAGTAAAGATGGGGAGGGAAGATGGAGCAGGGAGTTTAGAGGGAGTGAGGTTAAATGGCCCATGTCAGTAGTAGTCTTTAACGCATGGGATTACTGCCCTTTTGTGTGCTGTGAGCTCACTCAGTCACTGAGCCCGTGTAAGACACACTCACACCATTTACCCCACACTGTCGCCGACACCCCGATCAGGCCGACAAAAGGCTGGTGGAAGTACACCGGCGCAATCAGCTCGCTAACAGTAAGAGGAGAGCGAAAGAGGGGAAGGGAGCGAAAAGACAAATACGTCGGAAGCAAAGGTGGTTGTGCGGGAGTGTTGTGTCTGAAATGGGGTTGAGGAAGAGGTCAGGAGAGGCTCTGTTAAACATTGAAAGTGGCTCGAGGTGAGAAGATATAAAGGGAGAGGAGATGCACTGTAAATGCACTTAAGGCAAGAGTTGGAAAACATCATAAAGAGATACAAAGACGCAGCCGGATGAAAGGAAAGCTCGAGGAATGCCGTACATTATTACACATGTGAGATGGCTTGTAATGACGCTAATTAAAGCTTTTATGCGGGTGTTGTTAAAATTGGCGTCTCGCTGTGATGTGCTCCATTTGGTCCCTTTTTTTACGAGTTCTCACGGCTGGATTGAAACTATGAAACCTGCAAACTCTCCTGTACGTATTAAAAAAAAAAAGAGAGAGAGAGAGAGACGCCACTAAAATATGCTTAATATGGAGCAGCTAATGGCACTTTTTAGAGGTATCCGTGATGATGGTTATCACTCTGCATGAATCCTGAATATTAGAGACTTGTTTTAGTGCTCTTAACTTCAATATGTAGCCATTATTTGTCGAGGGGCTTATCAGATTGGCCAGGTGGAGGCTGTTATGTCAAAGGCATATTGCCGGTGAATCCTCCTATACTGCCAGATTAAGTTATGCAAGTGTTTGAAAGGTGTTATCTACTCAGAGTCATGTTTCCAGGCTGTTGACTTCAGTGTGATAAGCATTCAGTGGAAGTCGAGCTGCAGAAGTATAGAAAATGTTTCCAGTGACAGTATACAAGAGAGGAAAAGTACATCTTTATTATATATTTTTTTCATGTGTGTACATTTTACAGCTACCAGTCTCCCCTTCAAAACAATACAAGTGTGATGATGGAGAAACTTGCCCATCTGTCTGTTTCCGTCCTACCTGCACACGTCTTATATAAATCAGTTGTCCTGCTGAGAAGAAAGTCATCCTCAATTTTATTACAGATATTAGCAAAATAATTGATGATAAAACACCTGGGAGCTTCATTGATTGCACAGCCAGGGGAAATCCTCATTAGACAGGCTGCTTTTGAAATACACTGATTCCACAGGAAGGATTGAAAAGTCCCAAATTTTCCAGATATGCAACACAGATGTCCATGATTTTTATAGTTAATTATTTGGTTACATTGTCCTTTTTTACAGTAGTAGTCTCCAAGTATGAGAAAATGTAGGTTTAAGATGTCCTACAATGCTTTTTCCATTGACCAAATATGCAAGCTAACCTCAGATGGCCCAAATCATGTTTTAACAATTGAATAAGATGTAATAGTAATATACACCGATCAGGCATAACATTATGACCACCTGCCTAATATTGTGTTGGTCCTCCTTATGTGGTCAAAAATGCTCTGAACCATTGGGCATGGACAAGAGGACCTCTCAGGGTGTCCTATGGGGTCTGGCACCAGGACGTTGGCAGTGGATCCTTTGGGTACTCTGGCTTGTGCAGTGGGGCCTCTGTCAATCCAACTTGTTCCACTGCATCCTGTTGATGCTTGATCAGAATGGGGTCTAGGAAGTTTGGAGGTCAAATCAACATCTTGGGCCATTGTCATGTTCCTCAAGATGTTCCTGATTGTTTGATGTTGTTGCCATGTGGTGGGGTGCATTTTCCTGCGGGGGTAGGCCAGTGACATTTGGGATTTCCATTTGCATGAGGGAGTGTGCTTGTTCTGGGACAATGTTTATGTGGGTGTCTAAGTCTCATCAACACGGATGTTAAAATCCAAGGTTTTCCAGCAGAA
>OMNN01063331.1:0-19315 GCA_900302755.1 Chromis chromis | reverse complement strand
GTACTGTGCAGTTTATACTGTTTATATGTCCCTGTGTTGTGTTGTCAAGATTCTATGTAATTGAATATTGCATTGACTATTTGCAATTTCTGCAGTGCCATTTTTTATTGGTTGATGTGAGTTCTGTCCTACTTGTTCTAATAGAGCACAGGATGCAGATCAGCTGGCAGAAAAGGAATTTACTGGTCTGAAGTATTTCTGATCAGGGAACGGTGTAATGCATCTAACATTTACTCAGATATTTTGTCTGGCATGCTTTTTACTCTTTTTTTAAAGTAAAATTTCAGTACTTTTATTTTTCCTTGACAACAACCGCTTTAAAGTCACAGCACTTTTACTTGAGTACATAATTCAACCGTGATTAATGGAAACCAGTTGCTGCCTGAAAAGTAGGAAGACATTATGCAGAATCACTGCTATGGTCTGTTAATGCAGCCCTGGACTTTCCTACAGCTAACTGACTCAACAGCATTAGCTAATACATTTTAAGGGAAACATTTCTTGCCAGAATTTGTTTGTTGAAGTACGTTTTGAATCAACATATCTTTGCCATTCATTTTATTTTACTGGTGCTCATTTTCAGTCAACCAGTTTTATAATAGATGGCGTGGGACTCATCACCCTGGTAACCCTGAAAATGGAGGAGAACCTTCAAACCTGTTCAGAAAGGGTCATATTTTAACCTAAATTGAAAAAAAACTTAACCAAGCTTCTAACATATTGTTAAAGCTGCAAAAGCATCCCCCTGCAAGTACAATTTTCCTCAACCTAACCACATAATTTATAGGTGCCTAAACCTAAGCAAACATGGAACATGCTTTTTGAGATTGGATTGGTCAGGTTGTTGCAGGGAACAATGTTGGACAGACGGAAAACAAATTGCCCTACTTGGATTCAACTGCAGCGATCAGAACTTGCGATTTACCTACAGTCTATGTGGTTGTTGCATTTAAATTAAATAAAAAAACATACATGACACCATTTTTCTCATGTCAGACTTCTTTTAGTGTCAAAATTCCACACACAATAGTAAGTAATCCACACTAAACATGAAATGATTCTGCCCCTTGTCGCCTCCTGATTCCAGTTTACTGATCAGATGAAAGCAGTGTTGCTGGATGTCGAGGCAGTGATGGTGTGCATGATTGGAGGGCTTTAAGGGAGCAGCATTTCTGTAGGGAACTGCTGAGCTACCAGCATGCAAACTGGGGACAAGAACCAGATTCTCCTTTCAGATTGCACCAGAGTTCACAAAGTGAGGTCCAATTATTGTCTGAGAAAACAGAGGTCAAGTGCCAATCAAATGATCAGAGGCAACGGCACTTGTGTGCTTTCATTTGTCCTGAATGTCACACTGCAATATGGCTTTTTTTTTTTTTTTTTTAAACAGGAGAGTGCGACAGATGAAAAGGGACTGTTTCACATTTTATAACAGTAGCCTTGAGGAGAAAACACAGCTGCTGTTTTGAAGTCTGTGCTGTGTGGAACGTTTAAAAGAGGTTAGAAAGAGTAAAAAAAATCAAGATGTTTAGCCTTGCTATTCACTGGGCTCATTTCATTGTTCAGTCAGAAGTCACTGACGCAGATGGTTCAGACTGGGGACGTCAGAGAGAGCATGAAACCTTTATTTTCCAGTACCATAAGTATATGGGTTCTTTGTTAGGGGAGTTTTTACCTCAGTAATTGATGCAAGAAATGGAATCTTGAAATAATCCTTCAATAAGCCTGCAAAATGTTTCACTGATCAACAAGATAAGCTCATTTATCCTGATGGTGATGGCAGCAGCTCGGTGGAGGATAATCACAAGCCTGTTCACATTTTACATTAGCCATCACTGAGTTTCTTTGCAAGAATTACTACTGTAATGGTCTAATTTAAATATAATCATTGACAGACTCTCTATTCTTGACTCATTTGCTTTTGTGCTCAAAGTGCGTCATTCCATCCCTTTCTTCAAAGTCCCCAGTGAACCGGCGTTTCCGAAGACTCGTCCAATTATCTGAAGCCAAAGTTAGAAGGGCAAGGGCCAATCAAATAATCAGTCTGGAGAACACTTGTGCGCTTTAATTTTGCCTGAGGATCACACCTGAGGGCTATTGCTTTTTCAACACAAGAGCCTCTCTGAAGGGGCAATTTCACATTTTATAACAGCGGCCTTGAGAGACAGAGTCATCCCATTTGATGGGTTCTTTTCAGAGCTGTGAGGAGTGACGGGAGAGTTGTGGCTGGTCTGACGTTGTCGTGGACATAGAGGTGTTTGGTTGTATCATTTCATCATTGGTGACCATTATGTCATGTTGTATATTTACAGTCGGTCATTTTACAGCCTGTTTAATGAGTCTGAACCTCATCAGAGCATAATACTGCTTCGACCTCGACCCTCTGCCCCCATAATATTCACCATATTGATCAAACAGAACTGCTTCGATATAGATCCATACATGCTACTCTGAGTTCTTTCTGGTCTTTGATTAAACCCTTAAACAATGGCAAACTGCAGGGGTGGAGAATCCTGGTCCTCGAAAGTAAAAATCCTGCATGTTTTAGATGTCTCCCTCTTGCAACGATTCAAATGATCATCTCATCACCAAGCTCTGCAGAAGCCTGATAACGATCCTGATCATTTGAACCAAGTGTGTTGGAAGAGGGAGACATCTAAAACATGCTGGATTTTTACTTTCGAGGACCAGGATTCTCCACCCCTGGCAAAATGTAATATTGAAGTAATTCAGCCATACATGTTTATGCCAGAAACCAGTTCTGAAAGCTCCACTCTGCAAGTTGACTGGGTTGGTTCTTTAGGTTTGTAATGTCTAAACTCATGTTGCAGTTTCAAGGCAGAAATGCTCAGCCATGACATTGATTACTTATTTCGCTTGTGATGTGTCTTCTAACATATAAAAAAACACCATTTGGACATGCAGACAGGGTAAAATAACGCAATTAGAGGTAGAGGCAGTCCTTAAGACCTTTTCTGACCTGCATTTCTTTCCGTTACTCTGACAACATCTCAAAGTGTCGGCTTCTTGTCTGAATGAGCAACCTGTTTATACTTCTCAGTAAAAGTCACAACGACAATCTTACTCTTAGGTGAGATCGAGTAACATCTATGTGGCTGACCTGCATGCAGTTGCATTAACGTATAATCGTGCACAAGATTACAATGTACTGACGTAGCACATTGGTGCGTATAGCGGGCCATATGATTTCATGCTTTACAGTGGATTCATGGTTCTGCACTGATGTCTGCTTGTGTAGCTCTGCGTGTATGTAGAATGAGGGATTATGGGACTTAACCAATGCAGAGGTATGGAGACACGCTTTAATGCAGTTCTTCAACACTCTGCGCTGACCCTATATGTAGGTTGAAAGCTGATTGGTTGAAATGCAAAAGTTCTGCAAAGTTCTCCATGCTGGAACCTTTGTACATCACTTTATGTACTGTAATGTCACACGAATGCCAGATATGCTCTCCATCACCATTGTGGGTTGTTATTGCTGTTTGTCACTGAACTCCATTGCTGAGCCACTTCATTGCAATAGTGGGATTTTCCTGCTTTGTTGTTGGTTTTCTGAACAATTGTGGCGTTGTCAGGGGCGGCTGTGGCTCAGGTGGTAGAGTGGGTTGTCCACTGATCGCAAGGTTGGTGGTTCGATCCCCAGCCCCTCCGCATGCCAAAGTGTCCTTGGGCAAGACACTGAACCCCAAGTTGCTCCCAATGGCAGGCAGGCACCTTGCATGGAAGCTCTGGTGTGTGAATGTGTGTGTCAATGGGTGAATGAGAAACACATTGTACAGCGCTTTGAGTACCATTAAGGTAGAAAGGCGCTATATAAGTACATTTACCATTTACCATTTGTCCTCAGTGATGTCTGTACCCCCAGTTAGAACAACAACTAAGCCAATCACAGGTCTATAGGCAGGAAGAGAATAAATGCAGTGATAGTGACCTGGTCCAAAGCTTAAATAAATGTCCCACAAAGCACGGCTGTGATAAGCTGAACTGTACAAACATTGATTAGGAAAAACAACAACCAGTTTGAAACAATAAAATGATCACAAAGTCGGACGTACTAACAAAATGACGATGCATCTTGTCCAGCTACCTGCTGTTGTTGCCACCTCCCTCCTTCAGACCAGTGGTGCAGATAACATAAAACAGTAGCCAAAAAAAATTCACATGCTTGTACTGACGGGTCTCATTACTGTGCAAACAGTCAGTGTGTTGGAAAAGACGAGATGTCGTTGCTTTTGGTTTTATCATCTCTGAAGGCAGAAGGGTGTACTCACTCTTTCCTGGAGCCAAGCTGTCAGCGATATGATACGGTGGACATTTGACTCATGTAATTATCTTTGCAATCTACACAGTAATATGTAAAGTGTCACTCAAAGCCATATTATTGATGAACTTTCTCTCTGAATTCCAGCTAACATTCATTCAATTTATCCTCAAACACAAAGCACTTTGTGACGTCTCTTTCAATATGATATATATAATTGGTAATTGTTCTGACATTTAATAACGATAAGCGTGACGTCGCCAGCGATGATGGTTTACAGGAACGTGAGATGAATTAATGATATGTGGCTGTAAATAGCCACAGCCATGTAACGGCAGCTAAACTCTCTGAATCAGACCAACACGACACAGTTGATAACATTTCAGGTCTTCTTTGCTGTTGTTTTTATTGGCAGGTCTAATCAAAGATGGAGCAGGCAGAATTATCAGTATTCAAATCAGGGTTGTGAATATGCACTCACTTGCACAAACACTGATATTTATAAAATGTGAACACAGCTTTGTAAGTATGATTTAAAGAATGTAAAAGTATTTTTTTATTTGTCACTGTGTACAACTGGGATAAGAACATGTTTAATATTTCCATCAGCCTGGTAGCAAATCTAGATTTAATGACTTCTAGTTTGCAATTTGTTCTTACATATCTCTCACATATAATGGACCAGTGGGAATTTCTTCCATCTTCTAGTCAGCTCAGTATGCACCTTATCATCCATTCTGATCACTGATAAACGGAAAGTAATGCTGATAACGTCACCAAGCTCTTGTGTTTGTGTGAAGAAGTGCATGTGAAGTCTCTAGTGAAGTCATCTTTACTGAAGTGTACAAACTGAGCTTTGTAACATTGTAAAAGCAGCAGAAGGTTGTATTTTAACCCAAACCATGAGGGTTTCCAAACCTCACCAAGTAGTTTTGATGCCTAAACTTTGTCAAACACCAACTGAAATTGCATACACATGAAAAACGGTGAAGTCTTCTTGCTGTGATTTAATGTCTCCATCATCCCCTCCAACCTCCAGATGTGGACTTTTGTTCCTCATTGTAAGTGTAAAATCACAGCTCCCCCACCACTAAATGAGGTGACAATGGAGCTCCATTAAATGAGGTGATAACAACCAGCTGAGCCAACTAGAAGGTGGAGGAGGTCCCAAATGGCACATATGAATGGCACTGATTTGCGAAAGAGTCATTTAATGGGCTGATGACACCCGAAATATGTGTGTCATTACCAGATATTGTTGTTTTGTTAAAGTCGCTTGTCTGTCGGAGATACAAGCAGGTGTCGCCCACGTCAATATTTAATGCCGATAGATGCAAAAGTGTAAGTCACAGGACTTGCACTGAGGAGGCTGTTTGTATTCTACATGGAACTTAAAAAAAAAAAACTTGCTTTCATTTTATTTTGTGACTTCAGTTGTCACTCACTGTTTGGTTATGATTAAGCACCAAAACTACTCAGTCAGGTTTAGGAAAAGATTGTGGTTTGGGTTATGCTTGCGTTACAAACTTTTCAATACCAGAAAAAACAACAACAGTGATGACACCAACTTAGAATTTTTGGTGACAGTCTTATGCCATTTATTTCTAATGTTCAGGGAATTTTATAGGTAAATCGCACCAACTATTGGAAAAAAAAGGGAACCCAGTACGTCTCGTGTGATGCCAAGGAGTTCTGACCACATATCAACCGGCCCTCTGTGACGTCACCCACAGGTTTTCTAATGAGCGATTTTGAAGCTCAGTGTGATGCCTTCGACTGTCGCCATTGTTGTAGTTCCTCACTTCTCCTGGCTAGTCTTCAAATGAGCAAAGATGTGTGGTGGGAGGGGCCATGCAAATGTCTCTGGACCATCTATTGTCCTGTGACAGCACCCACCTGTCATGCAAAGCGACCTCGTCCTTAATCGCGCATAACTTTAAGCCTTTATACAATTCAAACGAGTGAAGTATATAGAATTTCAGCCACTGTACAATTGTCAAGAAAGTGGAAATTAGCTATAGAGACTAAAATCTTGTTTAGTTCCAGGTTGTAAACAAGTTTATTTGTGCTGTAAAGTTGGTCATTTTAACATGGAGGTCTGTGGGGACTGACTTACTTTTGGAGTCAGCCTCATGTGGCCATACGAGGAACTGCAGTTTTTGGCTTTTCAGCTGTAGAAGTTGCTGCTTATTCTAGACAAAGCGACTGTATCTGACAAGTTGGGAGTGGCTTCTAGTGTGTGTACCACTCAAATATGATGATGGTAATATTAGGTATCATCGGCTTTTAACTGCAGGGAGAGGCCACAGTCATCCATTGTGTCTGTCTGTAGACATTATACTGTCTGTAGATATTTTTATATGTTACTGAAGGATTACACAAACAACAATAAAATGAAGACAACTGGGATCAGATTGGCATGACTGGAAGTTTTCAGCATCAGCTTTTTATTAAATTTACATCTATTAAATCTCTACTGTATACTTTTTTTTTAACTTGTCCATTGCTCATACAAGACCAACAGATGTTTTCTCTTTATTGTCTTTTTGTCTGCTGACCTGATTTCCATGCAGTTTGCAGACATTCTTTAAAACAACCCAGTCAGTGTGGCTCCTCTATTGTTTTTTTTCACAAAGCTGTAACATTGAAAACCTCTCTTTAAGTTAATATTAAAATGTATTCAGAAACTTCATTATGCTGATTATCACAGACCAATTTAATGAATTTAAAAAAGCTGCCTACACAATAAAAACCTGACTGAGTGGAACAAATGTTCAAAAAAAGTAACAAACTTACAAACTGGCATATGGACTCGGATCTAAGGGTTTTACACTACATCCCATCTCTTGTGTTTCTTCAAAGCAGCGCAAAGAGGCACTGCAGTGTAAAAAGTCAAAATGCCTTAAAGACTCATGGAAATTGCCACTTGTCTTTTATTTTTTCAGCTGCAGCACAGACCTGCTGTGCCCTGTTCTTAAGCGACCAGATGCAGCCAATATAAAGCACTTTATACTGTATTGGGTGAACAGCAGCCAGCCAACACAAAGCCACAGACTCACATTAGAGTGGCTTTCTGGCCTAATGACTCTTTCTTCTAAGCACAGACAAATGTTATATTTGGGTTTGCTGAATGAACTCCCAAAGTGCAACGCTACCATCCATTTGCAGAAGGCTAATTAGCACGCTGTCCTTGGCTTGTAAGCTACAGTTGGCAGCACAGGTGCTAATAGACCATGTGACCGCAGACATTCTGACATGTCATTGCAGGAAAACCACAGATGTTACTAAAAGCATTGATAATGGCTGCATGCGCTCCATTTAGGTCCATTAATTACAAAGTCCTGTTGCTCAGCTCATTACTGTATCAGTGTTCAGTGTCATTCAGTCATTCATGACCCTACTGTATGTAACAGACACAAAATCTCACTCCACAGGCACTGTAAAAAAAAACCCAAAAAAACAACAACTTTTAAATAACAATTTGCTATTATTTTACATATATTTTGTTAAGTTACAGTAAGTAAAATCACACAAAATCTGTATTTTTACAAATAGTAATTTGTTCTTTTACAACATTTGACTGTAAAATTGAACATTTTAACTGTACTTGAATCAGCAAAAAATATTGTTAATTTACAGATATCTGCCATTATTTGAAAGAAATATTATGCATATTATGACTGTGGGAGACTGTTATGTCATAGATTTTGAATCACAAAATAACAAAACAAAAACATTTACATACTAACCCTAAAAAACAGGGAAAAACTGTAAATAATGTCCACATCAAAAATCTGCATTTTTACAAATATTTTTTTTTACATTTGACTGTAAAATTCCACTTTTTTACTGTATTTAAATCAGCAAAAAGACAATTATTTTACAGATATTTGTCGTTATTTGAAAACAAAATGCATTATAACATTGAAAAATGGTAAATCATTTCTTAAACTATTATGTTACAGACTTTCTCTGTTTTGTTAAATTATAGATAACTTGTAAAAAAAACAAAAAAGAAAAACATATTAATTCTTGTAAAACCTAAAAAAACAAAACTATCAAGAACTGTAAATAATGTCCACATCAAAAATCAGTTTTTAGCTAAAAATCATCATTTTTCAGATACCTGCTGTTATTTTCAGTTTTTACAGTTTTTGAACATTACAGTATTTCACAAATTTTCATGTTTTTTTTTTTCTGATTCTCTTGCTGCCATATTTTCTTTGGGGTTTTTTTTTATGGGATTTTAATTTTTTTTTTTTACAGCTCAGAAGAAGTACAGTCACCTGCCAACAGAGCATTTCTGGTCCCTTTAAATTGACTCTGAAACATAAAGTCAATATCTTCTGCAGTTCCCAGTTTTAACAACTAGAAGCCCATTCGCACATTGCTCAGGCTATCGGAGGGAAACACAAGGTCGCACAAGGATAACACAGTCCACTAAGACATACACTTTATCACCCCCTACCTAAATTTTCCTCCATTCTTGAAAGGAGGCATCCGCAGGCCTGCTCAGTGTACCATGAGATGTTTTGGTATTCAACCCAGGGATAAGAGCAAAATCACTCAAGTCATGTCTGACAGCAGGTTATCGATCTAGAGGCAATTTTATTCCCCTGCAATTCAGCATGTGACCAAATCCTATCGCCCCAGCACATCTTTAATCCGCTGGACGGCTGGCGGATTGGCTCGGGGGCAGAACACAGTAGAGATGTGAACGCAGCGTTTGCCATTTGTCGTTACAGCTGCAGGGCTGATACACAGTAGATCTTCATTCATTCATAAATCTCTGCTCTATGAGGTGTGTCTCTTTAAATTCCACTTCTGCTGGCTGCAGAAGAGCAGTCAGAAGACAACTACGGTGAATCTCAACTCCCAGACCTCTCATTTTCTATATTTTGTGCCATTTTGATCAATTTCCTGATATCCAAGCTTGATTCAGAACCTCTAATCAGATTCCTACTAGTTTGACTGTTTTTCCCCTGAAGGTATCTTATTACATTCAGCTGTTTTTGGATTTAGTGATGTTATTTGATTGGAAAATGTATAAACAACCTCCACAAGTTCAAACCCTGTCTGCACATTTTAAAGGTCTGAAAATCCAAATGTTACGGTGGTAACGTCTTTTGTGAGGGCAGGAGTAGCTGACGTCTAAAACAGAGGCAGGGCGTTTGACACTGGTCGGTGGAAGAAGGCACGTCCGACACTCGACAGCTTTACTAATTATAACAGCAGTGTCGTTGCTGTTGTTGTGTTTGGTGCCTGGTAGCTGCTAAAGCACAGTGATGCAGTAACCAGCCTGCAGGTGATCTTCACGCTGACTTAATGACAGCAGATTGTATTGTCTATTTTGAGGGAATGAGATGCTTTTTTAATTGTTTTAAGAAGATACGTCCAGAAATGGCCATCTATGGACCAAAAAACAAAGCTGCGGGGTCCGATTTAGTCTTTTATGGATCCCAATGCTCCCCAATACTTCACTGCAGCTTTAGTAATTGACTGGTTTTAGGTTTTGAAAGGTAACAATTAAGTTTTTGAATTAGAAACCAGAACACAGAGTCCAACTGCCTTATACCTGATCATTCTATGGTCTTAAAATGTTGTGTTTATATTTGTGCGTGAAAGTGTGCATCACCAAAATAGATGTTTCTCTGTTGTGGTGTCAAGTAGCCAGAGGATGGATAACACTTACAATCTAAAAAGAAGGAGATGGTCAGTAAGGTCATGTAGCTGTGTGGTTTATTCATGCAGGATGCTATTTTCCTTTCCTGTGCATCCCTCTCATTTCACACATTTATTGTTCTTTGTGACTCATATTGCATATTTTATTTAAGCGGCCTGCTAATGAGCAGTGTTAGCACCAGTCCTCATCCTTCCAAGCCGAATTACTGCACATATAAAACCACAATCTAAACATTGTAAGCTCTTTTTACTTTCTTGATAACACATTTAGTTTCCTGTGTTCGGTTGTGTTTACAGCTCAGATAGGATAAAGCAGTGGTTCTCACCTGTGGGTCGGGACCCAAAAGTGGGTCGCGAAGCCATTTTTAGAGGGTCGCAGAAGCATGCCGCCTCACAAAAGTAGTGGTATAAAGTCTTTTATTTTAAAGGACGTGTTTCTTATGACACAGTTTTCTTTGAATAGCAGGATATTTAGTGGTGGTGACACCAGTAGTTGTCCAGCTTATTGGAGATATTTATGCTAAAACGTGCCAAAAATAAACCAACATGTGCTCAGAATCTGTCAGAATGGGACAGAATATACCACAATGAGCAAAAAAATAAGCCAAAATCTTCCCAAGCTGTATCAAAATGTGTTGAGACTATACACCCAAATAAACCATAGTTTGTTAACAGGAACAGCAAACTTCAAAAAATTTGGGTCACGACCGTTACTAATAGAGACATAGTGGGTCCTGAGGCTGGACCAGTTGAACCACTGGGATAAACTGTAAAAGTGTATGATAAGCGGAGAGAGGCTAACAAGGGAGGTTCAGTAAATGAGCCGTGAGATGATCAGAGCTGAGAGATTGAGTGTTTCAGTTGGCTGAGGTGGGTGTTAATCAGATTTTTGTCAATCATTATAAAAAAAGATCCTGTAGTGGACTGGTATTTCACAGGGGGAAAAAGAGCTCATTTGTTCATTAGTAATTTGTGGGAGGAAATCCACTTGGAAATGTCAGCTGCACGAGAGAGTTGTACTGTATATGCTGCATATAGTGGAAGTGGAAGAAGAAACACAGCTGCATAGTCGAGGGAAAATCTGATGGACCGGTGAGTGTTGAGGTGATGTGAGGAGAGGAATGCTGGATGAGGAGAAGACGCATGATTTATGGTGAACAAGAGACCATTTCCATGAAGCAGGTGGGAGAAAAACCCCAGATGTCTGAGAGAGTCTTCAGGTAGATAGTGGTTGGCTGAGAATGAGGAGGAAGCCTGAGTAGCATGGAGTACTTCTGTGTAAAAAGTATGTCGAAAAAGAGCTAATAGCTGATTTTCTCCAACTGCCTAAAGGCAAACATGCATTATTGCCATTCAGAGACATTTAGAAAGCTGTTTCTTTGAGAATGTCTTTCTCTTAACAGAAATCTACCCCTGACAGCCAGTTAAATTAACCAGTGTGCTTGATTAATGCACAAGGCCACATGGAGGTAGATCGTGTGGGTGTCGGTTCCAATTGGCTTGTTATTAATAGTCAAGTCACTGTTATTTATGCAGCAGATTTCAAACAGACATTGACCAAAAGGGCTTTACAATAGAGGAATAAGATTGATGTTACAAATTACCTAACAAGTTCAGAAGCAAAGTTTAAGACCCAACAAGTTATATCAAGAAACCAACAAATCCAAAGATTCCCTTGAAGCAGTGCTTGGTGACGGTAGATCGGAAGAACCTCCAGCAAAACCAGGCTGAACCTTTTTTTTAATAACAGCAGCAATATTAAGTTGATGTAATCACCAACATTATATCAACCCAAGCCAATGTTTGCAACTTAAAAGGTTCATAAATCATTAAATCAGGCTTTTATAAAAATCTTACATCCATGTGTTTATGTGGTGGGAATAGGTTTAGACTGTAGTAATAGTATGGGGGTAACAGGGGTAGTGGTGGCGCAACAGGTTAAGCCCCTGACTACTGATCAGAAGGTCAGGGGATCAAATCCCACTGCGGCCACTGTTGGGCCCTTGAGCAAGGCCCTTAACCCCTGACTGCTCCCCGGGCGCTGCACCACGGCAGCCCACTGCTCCTGCTACTTGTATGTATAGTAGGATGGGTTAAATGCAGAAGTTGAATTTCCCCAAGGGGATAAATAAAGGTTAAATTATTATTGTTATTTGATTACGTGGTCAGAATGTGTTGTTTTGAAGGTAGAATGAGTTAAAGGATAATTCTGGTTTGTTTCTGCACATTGATTTGCCCTTTAGGCTCCATGAACCAGCTGCAGATGTTATATAAATGAAGCACTAACTGGAGTCTCCGATGATCAGCAGCTTAAACAGATGATTGTAGTCTTTTCCGGCCATCTGGACGCCTCAAACTCAACTTCCAAGTCAAACCAGTTTGATAGGAGGAGGCGAGGAATCCTGCGAACATGCAGAGTTTGTTGCTACCAGCTCAGAGCAGCACAGCAGCGATTCTCCTGCCAGAACATTTCCAGTTGCACTTTCTCAGTTTCAGTTCAGGCGTTCACATCATCCTGGTTGGTTTCAGGGTGAAACCGCAGCAGCCGGCAGAATGTGTGGAGAACCGAGCAGTTATGATTCATGCTTGACGGCCGAGAGCGGCTGCTTGGTTCCACCTTAGTTCCAGTTCCACCCAGTGACTCTCCTGCAGGGGATTTCCAGCTGTGTTCTATCAGTAACACTCCCACAGCAAGTCCTCACATCTCCAGGTCTGGCATTCTGAGGCTGATGCACGGGTCATTAATCCAGTTATTCCCAGTTATTACCCTGAACTCCATCCCTTTGTGTTAAAAGAAGCAGTGTCACATCTGCAGACGTCCCTTTGAGTTCGATCCCTTCAGTTCCTCTGGTTCCCGTTTCATCCCAGGACGCTTCAGGTGCTGCACAAAGACATGGAAGGTCATAAGAGGTTAGAGAGAATCATTTTTGATTGCTGTGTGCAGCCTTTCCCCTCCTTACCTCCTGCCTGCTCCTCAAACAACAGCTGAGTCACTAAATATAACTTCCTCATCCTGCTTCATCCAACCCCCATCCGACTGCAGGGTCACACTGTCTACCTGTTATTGCCTTTTACTGCCTGCCTTAAACATAAATTCATCAAATAAAACACTGGATCACAGCTGGCTAACGTTAGCACGGTTTCCATGAAAACAGGAAAGGCTGGGACACTGCTAAGGCGAGCTAATCCAGCCCCGGAATGCTGCCTTGTCCGTGGGAGGACGACAAAGCGAATCCCCGCTTTGAAAAGTGGACATTTTAGGAATATTTATGTGACAGCAAATGTTATCAGCTTGAAACAATAAAACTATATATTGTACTGATTGTTCTACTTGTTATTAATCATTCGTCTTTAATTGAGTCACCCAAACTGTCGTTGTTTTAGTGAAAAATACCAAATCTGAGAAGCAGTTCAAGCCGTTTTGACAGGAGTTCGTGCAAGGAGGGTAACGCGAATCGCCGCTTTAAAAAGTGGTAATTTAACGACTTTTTGTGAGACAGCGAAACTTAACGGCTTAAACACTAAAACTTCAAACTCTGCTACGTCTTGTATGTGTTATCATCAATTCGGCTCAAATTATGCACTTAAAACTGCAATTATTTCAATAGAAAACAGCAAATTTAGGTCACAGTTTCAGCATTTTGTACCAGACTTTGACTGTGCGTTTAATAGAGGACAGCTGTGTAAAGTACAGTAATTTATGAGCTAAAACGTTAATCCAGTACATTATTGTGTATTTACAGATGCCGAATTAAAGCATAATACATACAGCTTGAAGGAAAATACCAAAGTCACGTAAAGTAATTGGGTAAAAGAACTTGCAGACAGACAAAACATTCTTGCCGAGATTTTGAACGTAGTTTGGTTTGAAATTCCCTCCAACGCGGAAAGGGCATTTACAGGTCGCTGAATTCACCAACAACAAACCCTTACTAAACATTCCCCTGTCTAGCTGCCACTGACTTCTTCTATTAATCTATATTCATTGATTAAAAACAACAGAGCCATGCTAATACCTTGCTAATGTAAGCTAACCTAGCCTTGTTCTTGGTAGAAGGGCAACGCGAATCGCTGCTTTAAAAATAGCAATTTAAAAAGATTCTTGATGTGAAAGCAACAATTAACGGCTTAAACACAAAATATCCACAACTTACTAAGTCTTATGTTTGTTATCCTTCGTTCGGCTTACATCATGTCCCCCAAACTGTATTTGTTTTAATAAAAATTAACAAATCTGAGAAGCAGTTTTAGCCGTTTTGACTGTGACGCTTTAAAAAACAGCAATTTAACGGTTCTTTGTGTAGACAGCAAAACTTAACAACTAAAACACTAAAACTCCACATTCAGCTAAGTCTTATAATCATTATCTTTCATTCGGCTTACATTTTGTACTTCAAAATCTTCTTATTTCAATAAATAAGAGTAACAGTTTCAGCTGTTTGCACAAGACTTTAACTGTGCTTTTAACAGAGGACAGCTGTTTAAAGTACAGTAATTCATGTAATAAAACTTTAATTTAGTGTATTATTGTATATCTACAGAAGACGAATTGAAGTGTAATAGATAACGAAAGAACAAAGTCCTATTTTCATGCGCAATATGAGGAAGTAGCGCTTAAGACACAGACACTGATTTCTTGTCGAGATTTTAAACGTAGTTTGGTGTAAAACAAATCGTCCGAAAACAGCATTGATTTATGGCTAGAGGTCGCTGATTAAACTAACAATAAACCCAAATATTTCCACTATTAATTAGCATTGCCTTGTTCAGTCAAATCTAAATTCACTGGGAACAATAGTGGAGTCTGGCAAGGAGCTTGCTAATGTGATATCATAGTACGGTGTCCTGTTGGTGGGAGGAAAGCAACGTGAATCCCCGCTTTAAAAAAACAGCTATTTTAAAAAGATCTTTATGTGACAGCAAATATTAAAAGCTTAAACACCAAATTTCGACAATCTTCTAAGTCTTATATGTCTCATCTTTCATTCGGCTTTCATTAAACACCCCTAAATGCTTTTGTTTCAATAAAATGATCAGATTTGTGTCGGAGTTTTAGCTGTTTGTGGGACTTCAACTGTGCTTTCAATGGGTAAACAGCAATTTATGCACTAAAAGTTTATTTTACTACTATATCGTGAATCTATAGAAGACGAATTGAAGTATAGAACATGAAGTTTAAAGGAAAGTCATAACTCTTGAATAATATGGGGTAAAAACAGTTACTAATAGACTTGCTGTTTTTCTGCTGAGATTTTGAACGTAGTTTGGCGTACAACAAATTTTAACGTGAGTAGGTCGCTGATTTAACTGATTTTTCCAGCCTGGTTTCACTTAAATGTCATTAATGAACATTAAACTGTTAATTGTGGATATTTTATGACCCACTACTTTGACAATATTATCCCATTTTCCACCTTGTCTCACCAGTTCTATGCTTCAAGGAGGGACTTGCCGAACTCCCTGCAAAAATATATTACTTTTAGCTGAAATACAGTTTAATAAGCTATCTTAAGTATCTGAGGTATTTATGTGGATATGTCAATAATGACAAAGACGTGTTCTTCAATTCGGCCACATTAAATTAGATAATTCTGGCTGTTCTGGACGTTAAAAGTACAGTTTAGTCCAGTGGTTAACAAGTTGTAGCTGCCAAACCACTGACCGGTGCATAAACGGTGTGAAACTACAAATTAAATGTATAATACAGATCTTAAGAGGTGGGTAATGCAGCCGGAGAAGCAAAGAAGACAAAACAATTCATAAAAAGTGTTAATTTGCGTTTGTTAGGGTGAGTAACGCCGCTGATAAGAAAGAAATCGTTTAAATTTCCAGATTCGTGGATCCAGTCTGGAGTGACGGTGTCCGGGCCTGACGCTGGCCTTTCTGCCGAGACGTCAGGAAACTTCTCGGGGAAACTTTGAAGCAACCTCCCGGTAAAAACTTACTTCGGTCATCTGGAAGGTTCGGTGTTCGGTAGGTGGCTCATGGCTCCGGCCCCCTGCGGTAACACGCTGGTCGAGTCCCGGTTCTGGATCAGGATCACGGCTCCGGTCGGAATGTCTCCCCGCCGACCACACCTGCCTGACCCGCTCTCATCATCTGATGCCGCCTTCACGTCATGTGGGAAAAACCGGCACCGAGCAGCCGCGGTGTCAACACCAATCCTAATGCACCTCAATAGGGATAATGTAATTATTCTCATGAGAAAATATCATATTAATTTACCCGTTTTATTAATGATAATACAATTTATTTTTATTAAGTAAGATGATAAAATGTGTAAGTACACGTGTTTTATTTCCACTTACTACCATCAAATGAGGACAAAGAGAAACAAAGTGAGTACAAAGAGATGCACAGCCACCACAAAGAGGCAAAAACAATAGTAAAATGACACACAACGACCGTAATGACATGCAAAGCAACAAAACAAAGACAATTATACCACTAAGTGACACAAAATGACAACAAAGAGACACAAAATGACTACAAAGACACAAAATGACAAAAAAGAGACACAAAATGACAAAAAAAAGAGATACAAAATGACCACAAAGAGACACAAAATAGCCACAGTCACACAATGTCAACAAAAAGACACAAAATGACAACAAAATGACACAAAATGACCACAGAGACACAAAACAACCATAAATAGAACAAATTAGCAAAAAAAAGACACAAATGAACATTAACTGACAATTAGAGACACAAAAGGGAATCTAAGAGATGCAAAGTGGTTGCAAGGAGACACAAAACAACCACTAAGAGACACACGAACTGAACACAAAGAGATAACAACTAATAAGAGAGACAAATAGACACTGCAAACACACCCACAACATTGATAATCACTTTCTGCTGCTTTGTTTTCTCTCTTTAAATTGTTGACGAAACAGTTTCTTGTAAAAGTTGTCAATAAAAAATAATAGATTAATGGAAGTCATGGATTTCAATCGACATCTTGAGCTTTAACCAGAATATCCGGTTCACCAACATGTCAGATTTGTGTAAATGAATCGACGCCCAGCTGATGTCTTCATCCCACTTCCATTATTGCAACAGCAGCTGCTGAGTTGTATCCGGTCACAGTTAATGTTGAGAAATATTTCCGTCCAACAGCTGCTTTCACAGAAGGTCAGTAAAATTCATTCGAAGGAGCAGTTTTAGAGATGAAGGTCAAAGAAAAAGTCTGAAATTAAATGTTTAAATCTAAAAACTGTCAGTACAATGAACACAAAATTACTACAAAGAGACACAAAGTGACCACAAAGACACATAAAATGAACACAAAATGACTATAGACACATAACAAGTACAAAAACACACAAAATGACTAAAAAAACACAAAAAATTACCACAGTGAATCTTAAATGGACACAAAAACACAGTGACCACAATGTGATAGAAAATGACCACAGAAACACACAAAATGACCACAAAACACACTCATTCATTTAAAGTGTCGCTCCACCCAAATCATGCAAAACAAACTGAAAATCTGTTTTCTTGCCTTGAGTCTGTAATTTGGATTTAGACATTTATAGTTGTTGTTGTTTGATAATTTGGGGTTTTAAATATTCTATATCATCCACTTTTTCAGGTGTAAAGTTATCATTCATTTGGCAGAATTAAGTTCAATATTCAGCCTCTTTTTGCTCCAGGTTTGGTCTCCTCCACCTCCTAACAAATATTGAGCTTTTTAGCCGCTAAATGCTAAACTTGGCTCTTTAGATTGTCTCTAACTGAATCTGTATCTGAATCTTTTTACAGCATTTAATCTAAAAACAGCAGGCAAAAATGACAGAGAGAAGCAAGTGTGAACTTAAACATCAGTCCAACAGCTAAACGCTGAGCTGCAGCTCATCCACTGTGAAGTTGATTCTCTTTGCTTAAACAGTTCGATTTACTTTTTCTTGTTAAATATAAATTCTAGACGCTTTATCTCTCATGTAACACAGCACAGCAAAAAGGAACACAGGGAAAAATCCACACAAATAAAATGTACAATTGCCTTTTATTATTATTAATCATTTTCAACAAAGAAATAAACCACATGTTCCGTTCACATTAAATGGAAATCGCGGATCTGTTACATGATAATAACCAAAATACAGACAGCTTATATCTACAGGTAGAACGAAACAAACGGTACAGGTACAGAGGACAGTTACTGTGAACGCTTCGGATTCAGCTCATAAAAAGAAATGGAAAAGCCAGTTCTGACATCCACACATCTACTGGCTCTGGCTCCATGTTGTCGTCCAGTTCAAACAACACAGTAGAAGAAGAAGAAGATGGGGAAGTGGTTCTGAGCAGTTGCATCATTTCCTGCGCCGGCTGCCTGATGAGCGACTCGGCGACTGTCTGCTGCCGCTTCTACATGACGAAAAACACAAGAAAGTTACCTTATAATGGTCGTACATGACATGGCAGCAAAAATGTCGCTGAGCGTCTACAAACCTGCGACTCGGCGAGGACGCTGCTGCCCTCATGTGTCTGGGAGGAGAATAACTGAGTGAGCGAGAATCTCTCAGAGAATCAGCCGGAACCCGACGAGGCTGAACAGGGCTGTAAGGAAAAAACACAAGTATTAAAATTACCAAACAGTGTTAAGAGTCTACATGGCTGCAGTACAATTAATGATGACATTAATATTCCATATACAAGCTGGTATTCAAATGATAGTTGATAGTGTGTCAAAAACAATAATGATTTGATTATTACTCTATTTTTTTTTAAAATCAAACTGTAATTGGAAGCATCCTCAAAAAACGAAGCAAGTAAATGATTAGCCAAACTTTAAACATAGTTAAAAGCAATTAAAAGTCAGCTAAAAATAACAATGAAATTGTAAAAAATAAAAAATAGTCAGCTAAAAGTAATAGTTAGCTAAAAGCAATACATTTTTTGGTAAAAGCAATGATTAATTAGCCAAAAGAAATGAATAGATCGCTAAAAGTAACAAATAGTTAGGTACAAGCAATAAATCATTAGCTACAACCAATGGATAGCTAGCTAAATGTAATAGTTAGCTAAAAGTAATAAATAGTCAGCTGAAGGCAATGAATTGTTAGCTTAAAGCAATTAATAGTTAGGTCAGGGTAATGGTTACCTTAATGTAATAAATAGTGAGCTAAAGGCAATGAATAGTTAGCTAAAAGGGATAAATTGTTAGCTGAAAGAAATTAACAGTTAGCTAAAAGCAATTAATTGTTTGGTAAAAGCAATGATTAATTAGCTAAAAGCAATAAATAGTTGGCTAAAGTAAATCATTAGCTACAAGCAATTAATAGCTAGCTAAAGGTAATAGTTAGCTAATAGTGAGTTGAAGGCAATGAATAGTTAGGT